>CATIWO010233087.1:0-16220 GCA_949673435.1 Macaranga tanarius | reverse complement strand
CATTAAGTATGTGTGTCGTGTGTGACTAAGGGAGAGAGAAGGTAAGGGAAAAAGAAAAAAAATATAGGGCTCTAATTGATATTTTTATATTAAAAAATTACAATCTAATATAAGAAAAAATGGAGATTTTAATATATGTTAAATGAGGGGCTAAAAAAAAAACTTAATTTTGTGCTTAAATGGTCCAAAAAACGTTAGGGGCATATGTGCTCCTCGGTATAAACATTAGGGGCGGAAATGCACCTTTGCCCATATAGATAACGGTGTTAACTCCAACGTTAAATGAGAGGCCAAAAATATGGAAACAACTTAATTTTGTACTTAAATGGTCCAAAAAAAATTTTAGGGGCATACGTGCTCCTCGTTATAAACATTAGGGGTGTAAATGCACCTTTGCCCTTTATTAATTGTATTTAAAAAAAAAGTTATGTATTTTAGAGGCAAAAGGTACAAAGTAGCCCTTCAACTTATACGAAAAGAGCAGATAGCACCTTAAATTTAGTATTGACTCGTTAAAATCCATAAACTTTTAAAAGGGTACAAATAGATTCTTTTTTAATAGTTACTTAACATACATTACATTTTAGTTTGTAGATTTATTTTAGTTCAATTAAATCATAAATATCTTTAAAATTCAAAACATTTATTTATTTTTTATTAATTAATATTTTATTCTAAAAATTTATTTTAAAGTGTAAAATTATTTTCAAAATAATTTTTTAATATTTATTAATAAAATTTATCTATTTTAAAAATGCTCTATGATAATTTTTCAATAAATTTTACACTTTATTGGCCAAATAAAAGTTAACTATAAAATGATAATTATATCCTTTAAATAAAAATATAAAATAACTAATTTTAATTTTAATATAATCAAAACTTTAATTAAATACCAATCAATTACTATTAATCTTGAAATATCTCTATGTAAATATTAACTTAAAATATTTATGTTGCATAAAATATTTAATAAAGTATATTTTTATTAAATTCTATAATTATCATTTTTTAGTCAATTAATAATAATTTTAACATAAATTATGTTAAAAATTAGTTTAATAATAAAATATATTTTATAAATATTAGGGGAAATAGTATAATATATTCAAATAAAGAGGGCAAATAGTACTTACTTGATAATTTCATGTCAGTTAATGGTAATTTTAACCAAAAAAAAAAATTAACGAAAGAGGTAAATAATATAATTATTCAAAATACAAGAGGGAATATAGAAATTTTTAAATGTCAAGGGTAAGTAGTATAATATGGCAAAATAGAGGGGATTGATAGTAATTTACCCTTTATATATTATTTTAAGTATAAAAAACAAATATGAAACAAAATTTATGAAAATTTATGTTTTAACATATTTAAAAAAAAGGGATAAACTGTTTTGTCTTTATAAAATAGAGGGACTCAAATATTTTTTAATAACAAAGACTAATGAAAATTTTTAATATAGAGAGTAAAGTGTTAATGGAATGAAAATAGAAAAATAACAAAATCCACTTTTCAAATAAAATGGAAAGAGTGTAACCCATAGGGCAAAATGTGATTTATTCTAAATTTATTTTAGTTATACAATAGATAAGATATTATTAATCTTACCAACATAATATTAATTTTTATATTCTATAATTATATTAAAATTTTTACTTCTTCATACATAATGGTTAACTCTATGATTAGTATAAATATGTGAACATTCTATAATATTGTGGGTTTATTATTATTTTTCCCAAATGTTTTACCAAATTATACTTGTCCCTTAACATTTAAAAAGTATTTTTTTTTTCATTTTTTTACAATATTATACTATTTACCATTATTAATCTTACCAATATAATATTAATTTTTATATTCTATAATTATATTAAATTTTTTACTTCTTCATACATAATGGTTAACTCTATGATTAGTATAAATATGTGAACATTCTATAATATTGTGAGTTTATTATTATTTTTTCCCAATGTTTTACCAAATTATACTTGTCCCTTAACATTTAAAAATTATATTTTTTTCATTTTTTTGTAATATTATACTATTTACTTCTGTGAATATTTTTGTTAAAATTACTCTTCAATTGAATATAAATTATTTAATATTAATCAATATTTACCCGCTATACGTTACCATATGATCACCCCTAAAATTTAAAAAGTATATTGTTCTATTTTTTGCACTATCATATTTTTTACTCTATTTGTCAAAGTATATTTTTGAAATTTTTTTATTAATGTTTTTGTATGAATTAAAATAATGTATATGTTTTATAATATAAATAAAATTAAAATAAATTATATACTTAATAAATATGTTAGTCACCTACAAATAGATAGCATATTTATTATATACTTAATAAATATGTTAGTCCTTATTCTGTACTTCAAATAATGGACCTTTTCTCTTAGGACTTCCAATAATGATTATTTTGCATCTTTTCCGGTTTGATGGTCACTGCTGAAAAGTAAGAAGTAATGTGAAATGGGGACGATTGATTAAAGATAAAAAAAAAAAAAAATAGAGAAAATTAATAGTAAAAAATTACTCAAATAATTTTATGAGTACTGTTTACATTTTTTTCATTATTGAAAAGAAAAAAATAGGCTTCAAAAAAAAAAGAAAAAAATAAGATTACATTAGTTCACATGATTTAGTTATTTTTTTTCTTTTAATATAAAACTATACTCTAAACACAAATTAATTTATAATTTAGTTTTGTCAATTTTATTAGATAATTTAAGTTTTGATTCAGTTAATCAATCACCAAAATATTTATAATTTAATTTTGTTAAAGTGGTATTCACTTAAAATTAGAAAGTGATAGATGAAACAAATAATTCTAAAAAATTAATAGAATTAAACATAAAATTATAAAATACAATATTGAATGTTGGAAATTCATGAATTTTTTTAAATTATTACTTATATTTATTTAAAATGTTAATTGAGATATGTGTAGGTGTTAGAAAAGGTTAACTACAATATACTCTTTTATTTTTCTACATTACACTACTTGTCTTTTCACATTTAGAATTTATATTATTTTTCCTTCTATTTTGTATAAATATACTATTTACCCCTTTTGTCAAATTTTTTTTTGTCAAAATTACTATTAACTAATATTAAATAACCAAAATTATATTATTAGCAAAAGGTACAAAATAGCCCTTCAACTTATATAAAAAACAGCAGATAACACCTTAAACTTAGTGCCTACTTATCAAATCCCATAAACGTTTAAGAATGGCTCAAATAGACCTTTTTTCTAATAGTTACTTAACATACGTTAAATTTTAGTTTGTGGTGATATAAAAGGTAAAAAAAAAACTCTTAATCTTTTATTTTAGTTCAATTAAACCCTAAATATTTGTAAAATTAAAAATATTTATTTTTTTGTTAATTAATATTTTTATTCTAATAATTTATTTTAAAGTGAAAAATTATTTTTAAAAGTTTAAATTTTTAAAAAATTAATTAATTCATAAAAATTATTTATTTTAAAAATGATCTATGATAATTTTTTTGATTAATAATTTTTTTTATTAATTTTACACTTTATTGGCCAAATAAAATTTCATTTGTCCAAAAAAATTTTATTCAAAGAAATTACTAAATTTTATTTGGCCAGTAAAAAATTTATTTAAAAAAACTATTAAATTTTATATGGCTAGTAAAAATTTATTCAGAAAAATTACTAAATTTTATTTGACCAATAAAATTTTATATAGAAAAATTAGTAAATTTTATTTGGCCTATAAAGTGTAAAATTTATTAATAAAAATTATTATAGAACATTTTTTAAGGATAAAAATATTTTGATTGAGATAATTTAGATCAATAATTTTAAAATCATTTTTAAAATCATTTTTACTAAAAATATATATTTTAAAATAATTTAGAACAATAATTTTTAGAATAATGTTTACACTATGAAATAATTTTGGCCAGTAATTTTATGCTATAAAATTATTTTTTAAAAATAAGTAATATATGCTTTAAAATAAATAATTTTTTAAAAAATAATTTTATACTTTAAAATAAAATATTAATTAATAAAAATAAATAAATATTTTAAATTTTAAAAATATTTGGATTTTAATTGTACTAAAATAAAAGATTAAAGGCATTTTTACACCTTTAATAGTGTCACGAATTAAATTTTAATTGTTAAGTAACTGTTAAGAAAATAGTCTATTTAAGTCATTTTAAAAAGTTTATGAGTTTTAATGAATCAACACTATATTTAAGGTACTACTGCTCTCTTTAGATAAGTTGAAGGATTGTTTTAATACCTTTTACCCATATTATTTGTCCTCTAATATTTAGAAAAATATTTCTATCATTAAACTACCTTTTTTTGTACAGAACTTAATAACTTATGTTATAATTACCATTAATTGACTGTAAAATAATAATATATATTTTAATAAAAAAATATAAAACACCTAATTTTAACTTTAATCTAATTGAAATTTTAATCAAATAACAATCAGTTACTCTTAATCTTAAAATATTTCTACATATATTATTTATGCTGCATAAAAAATTTAATCAAGTAAATTCTCTTTTTAAATCTAATATTTATTTGAATTGTCAATTAGATTATTGGATAAAGAAATAATATATATGAAATAAAAATAATAATTTTAAGTAATTCAATTCAGATATTCAATAATTTAAACTAACAATTTAAATAAAAATTAAATTTATTCTTTTTTAAATTTTAAAAAAGAGGAAAAAAGTATAAATCGTACTAAAACTCGGAGAAAATAACTTGAACTACATTATTCCATATTCTACAAAGATCATTTGGAATGTTTTTGGGGTCATATAGGGCGTTTTCAACTTCTTTTTTATTTTACTAGAAAAATTATTTTTAAAATATTATTTTCTTAGAAATAATTAAATGGATAACTCATTCTCATCACCTCCTATACTCTTTTTTTTTTCTTTTTTTCTTTTTTTTTTTTTTTTGACATTTTACACTTATTCTTTTATTCAAGCACATTGCAACCCTACATTGTCCCTTTACTATACCGAAGAAAATGCTGACGGTTAAAAATATCCAATTTAGCTCCTATAATTTAAATTTTTAGGTTAAATTCTTATAATTTATATTTGTAACCAATTAATTCCTTAAAATTATTAAAATAACTCCAATTAATTTACTAAATTTTTTAAAAATCATTTATCTTTTTAACATTTTTTTATCTTTTGAGATATAGATCCTTAATTTCTAATAAATTACAAAATTAAAAATATAAATAAATTTAAAAATATTTTTGAAAATATTTATAATGAATTCATTAAATATTTATATGATTAATAAAAATATAAATGCAAGAAATTAATACATGATAAAATTTTAACTAATGAAAATGAAACATGAGATATTCAATAAATGAAATATAATTGATCATATTTATCTAAATATAATTATAATTATTGTTCAAAAAATATAAATATGTCATATAATTAAAACAAATATTTGGTATATAACTACTTACTTATTATTCAAATATAATTAAGTTTATTATATTCTTTCATATGAAAGAATCTAAATTAGTTGACAATTATAAAGAATTTATTAGTAACAATATAAATATAAATTTATAAGTTTTAAAGATCATACCATAATAAATTATTATTTTATTCATTTGAATAATATTAAATAATATAATTATTTACTTATTATAAGAGAGATGATTGCATATGATAATATCTTTATTTATTTTTGTTTAACAAATATTATAATTTTTACTAGAATTTTATTTACTAAATAGGTTATGTGTTTTTTGTTAGTTAAAATTTATCATGTATTAATTTTTTTGCATTCATAATTTTTATTAATTTTATTAAAATTTAATGAATATATATATATATATAGGAAATGACCTACGTATTGATTAGATAAGAAAATAATGAAAAATTATATACTTCTTAAAAGTTTTAATACATTTAGTTGAATTATTTTAGAAATTTTAAGGGGCTTAATTGGTTAAAAATAAAATTATAAGAATTTTATAGAATATTTTTATAAAATTATAGGGACTAAATTGATTTTTTTTTCTTAGTTGTCCTTACCCACTTTCATCAAATAAGCCCTCAATATACAGAAAAATAAAAGTGTAAAGTTGCAATATGTCAAAATAAAAGTATAAAGAATATAATATTATGAAAGTTAAGAGTACGCGGAGGTTGGAATGGATTTTCCATATTTAAAACAATTTTCTAAAAAAAAAAAAAGTAAATAAATTTTATAACTACTTTTCTAAAAGTGAAAATAAACTCTAATTAATTTTTCTAATAAAAACTCTAATTAATAAAAAGATATACTCTTTTTACAAATGGGTCTATAATTTTTTATCATTTAAATTAGTAAATTATTAATTACATTAATATAGTGTGATATTTTTCAATTGTATAACTAGGCTTCCTATGATCATCTTATGATTAATTAACGTTTAATATAGCAAATTATTAATTACTTTTAAAAATAAGTTTAAATAATTTAATTAATATACCCAACAATTTAAATTTTAAACCAATAATTCAAATAAAAAATTTGCAGTTAAAGGAAATTGTACATGATTAAATTTTTACGCAATGTAAATACTTCAAATTAATATGGAAGAAGAGATATTGTAAATTAAGAATAATTCATTAGTAATTAATTAAAAGTTTGACTAAATTAAAGTTAAAATTAGGATTTTTTATTAAAAAGTATAATTATAAATTTAAGCGTAATTAATAATAGTTTTTTAAATAAAAATAAGTATACTATGAAAAATATATTTTTTTAATATTAGAAGGTATATAGTATGATGGAGTTAAACAAAGGAGGCACCACTAGGCAGGCTTGGCCACTGGCTGTTTTGAGTTCAGAACCGGACCAAAATTGGTCCGGTTAATTTTGGAATCGGAATTGGTCAAATTTGGAACCAGTCCTGAACCGGGAGAGGCCAGTCCAACTCCAAGGCAAATTCCTCCTCAAATGAAACCAGAACCAACCGGTTCTGAATCGAAATATTTCAAAAAATAAATGAACTTTTTAAAAAATAAAACGACCAAACTGGAATTATGAATCTAGAATTGGTTGATTTGGAATCAAAACTGATCGGTTCAAAATTGATCCAATTCGATTTCATTCTTTGTGAAACCATAAATTGGCGGTTTCAAACTAAAACTAATAGTTCATGAACCGTAGCCACCCTACTGGTTCTAAGGTCAAGCCCAATGATCATGCCTCTTGGAGGTATATTGATTCACTTCTCCCTCACTTTATGTTGTAAAAAATTTGACAAATTATAAAAAAATCCCATGAACTTTCTCCTGAAAAGTAAAAAAAACCACTAAATTAAAAAAAAAATTATAAAATCTCGTAAACTCTTAAAAGTAGTTCAACTAAACCCTTTTTTAACTTTTAGTTAACAGAGCTAAGTATTTAATTTTTTAGATTATAAAAGGTATAAAAAAATCCTTAATCTTTCAATTAAACCCTAAATATTTTTAAAATTTAAAATATTTAAGTATCTTTTATTAATTAACATTTCATTTTTAAAATTTATTTTAGAGTGCACAATTATTTTTAAAAAATTAGTTATTTAAAAAAAATTAATTTATTCTTGACAGTTATTTATTCTAAAGCTTGTGTTATTTTCTTAAAAATAATTTTTAAACATAAAAATTATTGACAATATTTATTTAAAAATGTAAAAATTATCATTAAAAAATTATAGACATAAATTATTCTAAACCATATATTTTTGTTCTTAAAAAAAATTGAGTGTAAAAATTTTGATTCTTATTAAAAATTATTGGCAAAATTATTTAAAAGTGTAAAAATTATCATTAAAAAATTAGTGATCTAAATTATTCTAAACTATATATTATTATCATTAAAATATAATTTAAGTATAAAAATTTTGATTCTTATAAAAATTTTTATGATTCTAAAATTTTATTATTTAAATTTCACGAGCTTCAATTGTTAGATTTAAATAATAAAATTTTAGAATCATAAATATAAATATAAAAAATTTTATCTAATAAAAAAATAAAAATCTTTAATATAAAATTTTTTTTGATTAATATGGCCAAATTATATAGGTCAGCTATCTCTCTAAATTATTGCATGTCAGACTTATTTTCCATATTTAAATAATAAATATAAGAATAAAATTTTAAAAATGTATAATATAAAACAAGATATATTTGTCATTTAATAAAATTTGTATATATCAAAAATACAATATTATCCTAAAAATAAAATAAAATCTCCAAAATATCCTTTTTGTAGCGCAAATCATGCAGTTTAGAACTACTCAGAAAGAAATTACTCACTAATTATTATTATTTATTTTTTCAAAACAGGAAGTATACTTTGTTAATTTATAAAATTTTAGAATCATAAAAATTTTTATACTTAAATTATATTCAAAAAGAAATTACTCATTAATTATTATTATTTATTTTTTCAAAACAGGAAATATACTTTGTTAAATTATAAAATTTTAGAATCATAAAAATTTTTATACTTAAATTATTTTTTAATGATAAAAGGGTTTATTTGAACCCTTTTAAGAGTTTATGAATTTTTATAAACTTTTTTTAGTTTAGTAGTTTTTTTACTCTTTAAAAGAAAGTTCATAAAATTTTTTGTACCTTTTGCCCAAAAATTTTCCTTTCCCTGCTTCCAACTATACTAACCCTTGTAATTTGAAATAATAATAATACTCACTTTTTACATTAAAAAGTTGTTCTGTTAATTTCATTTTAGTTCAAAAAATTAACAACCCCTGTAATCTGATATATATAAAAAGAGGGTAAATAGCACTTACTTTTTGCACTAAAAATTAAACAATCAGATCAGCTATGTGGCACAAAAAAAGAAGTCTGCAACCTAATTAAAATGAGAAATAAGATTTGGCTATCAGAATGATTTATTGATAGAACAAAGCAAGCAAAAGAAATAAGAAAAAGGGTTTGTGCAGAAGTAAGTACCCATATTTTAGAATCTCCAACTTGGCTATTAGAACCAGAAACGGCACCGTTTAGTCCTGCTTTTTTTTTTTTTTTTTTTCAGAGGCAACCGAAATTAAGAAACGAGCAAATCAATGGAAAATTGAAGAAAATGAAGAAATTAAGCAGACAGAACGAGCGTGAGAGAGAGAGAGAGAGAGAGAGAGTAATGCTAATGAGTTGGAGCAAACAAATGACAATGCTAATGAGTTAGAGCAAGAGCTTTGATTCTTCAACGCACAGTCACTGACAACTGACAACTGCTAAAGAGAGAGATAGTAAGTAATGCTAATGAGTTAAGAGCAACAGCTTTGCTTCTTCTACGCAGAGTCACCGACAACTACTCATATTATATTTATACAAAAATATATAAATATTTTTTACATTTATATAGAAATTATTGGAAGACTAATACTATCTTGAGAATGAATACTTTATTTTTTAAATAATGTAAACATATTATTCGATTATAAAACAAAGCTGATGTCAATATTTATTTTCATTTTTTAATTTTTTTATTTTTTAATTAAAATATTATTTTAATTTTTTACATATAATAAACTATACATTAATATTAAAATATTTATATATTATATTTAAATAATTTATAATTATAATTTAGGGATGATATATATGGACTTATTTATATGATATTTTCAAAATTTGGACTAAAATAATAATATTAAATTATTTATAGATCAAAAGATTTTATAAAAACTATGCAGAAACTTAAATATAAATTTGACATAAGATACAAAATAGAATTTTTATAAATAAATTGTAATTAAATATAAAATTTAGTAACTATTTATACAATTTATCTTGATTCTTTATTCTGCACTCCATGATTGATATTTTGAATGATGGAATGACATAATACCCTCCACTTTAATATCTACTTCCATAGTTACACTCTATTACTCTATCCATTTATTTTTACACACCATTTTTTATTTTTTAAAATTATAAATTATATAATTATCCTTTCTTGTAAATCTCTATTATTTTGCATAAAAAAATATGTAATCTTTTATTTATTATAGTTGCTAAACTACTCTTCTTTTTTTATTTATCAAAATTCATTGTTTGATGTTTTAGATTTTAAACTACTTGTAAATTGAGATTTTTGTTTTGCGTTAAAAGATGTAATATTGTCTAAATCATTATAAAATTTGCATCCATTTTAAAAAATAACAAATCTTTTTATTTTTATGAACAATTTTTTTCAATATCATATGCATATAAATTTATTTTTTATTTTTATAAAGAGTTTTAATACCATATGCACATTATTTTTATTTTTTAATTTTCATCATTATTTAACAAAATAAAATAAAAAATAAATTATGTGATTAAAAATATCAATTATAAAAATTCAACAATAATTTATTATATCAAAAAATATTTATAAGTTCAACGAATAGAACTAAAATTAAATGTATGTAATTTAAGCAACAATATCCGCACATGCTCTAATTAAATTAAACTAGAAAAAATATATTTTATAAAAAGAAAATATAGCGTTTATTTTTTCTATTATTAATATGTTATAACACTTATCATATAAATTAAAATTACAACAGTTTTTATATGATAAATTTTTATTAAATTTTTATAATGATTTTTTTAACCATATACTTTGATTTTATATTATCTTTTAAAAATTATGATAAGAAAAATAAAAATAAAATAATGTGCATATGATATTTAAAAAACTGTTAATAAAAAGTAAAAAAAAAATTGTTATCTTTTTTGTAATTGGTGCAAATCTTACAATAATTAGACAAATTAAAAGGTAAATTAATAGTTTTAAAAAAATAGTTGACTATGCTAAATTTTTTAATGTACCAAGAAAATGTAAGCTCAAGTACAAGTAGGTTTATAATATTAAAAATTAAATAGTAAATTTGGAAAAAAATTAGAAAAATACTAGTTTAGGAATGATAATTAGTGAAAATAATAAACATTTCAAATAAAAAATAATTATGTAATTTACAATTCTAAAAAATAAATAAGAATTATAGAAATAAATGGGTGTAAAAATTTCCAATTAATTTTTTAGAGACTTGGGCCACATAAGAGCAAGAATAATTAATCAACTTTCTGATGCTTGCAAGTTGTTGACGCAATAGCCTATTGATGACATTTATAATTAAGATCTAAATTCTTAATTGTGAAACTATATAAAAATAGTATAACCACTTAATTTTTTTTCTAAAATAAAAAATCTACTAAAAGTGCATGTAGTAGTCAACTTTAAGTGTAAAGGGTTTGTTTTCCTGCAACTGGAAAAAGGATAAAACTATATCATATTTGATCTTTTTTAAAATATTTTTACAATTGAGTTTTATAAATTTAAAAATTAATTTTAATAATTAACTAACGAAAAATTATTTAGATTAACAAATAAAATTGATAAATTTTTTAAAAAATATATGTAACTTAATTATAAAGTTTTTAAAATTTTTAACCGTACATAATAATTTTTAAAAAATTTAAAAAAATTTTAAGAATTGGCATTAAAGTTCAACATTATCTGTAACTTGGACAAGAAGCTAAGTGTGTTAATTGAAATAGAAATGGCAAAAGAATTGATAATTGTTTTCTAAAACCAAAGAGCCTTTAAATTGTATTATTAGTTTTCGATATTTTAATGAGTATAAGAGATTGAAAGTGTTTAAAAATTTTAGGTGCTATTATACCAAGATTCCTAAGTAACTCTTTTATTTTGCCATAGAAAGGGTAGACTTACAAGAGTAGCATCAGAGCTTAGGTGAGAAGCTAGTATAATAAGAATTTCTAAGGGTTTTGAAAAATTTGGATCAAAAGGAAAAATTTTAAAACATAAGGGATTAAAATAAGAATAGGAAAAATTTTGAGGATCAAAAGGAAATAAGGATAAAATTGAAAAAGAAAGAAAAGCTTTTTGTTTGTCCTATCTCCCACTAATGTGGGCACTGCCAGAGAGCGCGACGTGTACCGTCCTTCCTTAATTATATCAGTGTGAACATTCATTTAATTTGTTAAGAAATATTTTCATATTTCCCCACTTAAATTAATTAAATTGATTTGACAAATTTTTTTTTTTTTTTTTTATGGTGTGTTAAACCAATGGTGTGGCCGGGGACTAGGGCTGTGAACGGTTTGCAGCAGTTTGGATGATATAAATTTTTTGGATCCAATCAAAAGTAGGAGAATTTAAAAAATAATTTTCCGAATTCAAACCTGAAAATTTAAGTCTTTATCTTGAATTGTTCTAAATTTTTGTGAAAAATTCGTAGCAGAAATTTAAAGTAAACAGAGATTTTAAAAATAGTTTGGAGAAAAAACTAAAATTTAGAGATTTATATTAATTTTTTAGTTTATATATTTAAAATTAGTATTTAACAAATTCATAATAAAGAAATATATATTTTATATTATATTTTATATTATATTAACTATATTATATTTAATAATAGTACTATTTTTTGTAAGTTTTATTTTAATAATTTTATAATTTGAATATATAAGATAAGATGACCGTTAATTATACTATAAAAAATATATTTGTAAATTTAAAATTCATTTTATAAATAAACATATATTGAAAATTAACTATAGAAAGATTTAAGTGTATTTATTTTATTTCAAATAATTTATTAATATTTAAAATATTAAATATTATATATTAAGTTAACACTTAACAGTATATTATTTAAAATAAATTATTTGAATATAATTAATTATTATGATGATATTAAATTTTATTTGTAACACATAATTGTAGATTTCTAATCTTACTAAGTATTGATTTTATATATATATATATATATAGTTGGTTCCAGTTTTTATTTTTTAGTTTGGTGCAATTTGAAATAGTATGGTTTTGGTTCAGTTGCTCTAATATAAATTTTCGGTACTATTTGATTCATAGAAAGTCAAACGGTTAAAGAAAATTTTTAATTTTAGAGATTCTTGGTTCCATATTTCAGAACTTGTTTTCTATTCAAAAATGGCAAAAAAACTTTTTAAAAGACAAAAATGTAATTTTTTGTTCACCAAATTTTTTTCTACCCATTTAAAATTGCAAAAATGTTTTTGGTGGGAAACTTTGAATTTTTGGTTGACCAACTTTTATATAAAAAGTTGCAAAGACTTTTAAATTGGCAAAAGGTGTTTGCAAATGGACAAAAAATACTTTTTAAAATATCAAGGCTGCCTTGCACTAAAATGAAAAAGAATTCATAAGTGAACAAATGTGGAAACTTGGTGTTAGCTTAATTCAAGAAAGTTGATCCTGAAAATTGCAGACCACTTTTAAGAAACCTATTTTTGGTTTGAAGTCGATTTTCTGTAGAAAGCAAGCAAAAAGAATTTTGTTGTTTCTTCACATGTTTGATCTTCACATGATTTGAATCATAAGAATATTCCTTGCATATTTTGGTATCTAGGGCAACTCTTTTGTGCATATATAAACATCTTTTACCAATTATACAAGAGTGTGTGTGTGGAGAGCAAATTATTTTTCTTTGGGAGATTTCATTTGTGCTCTCTTGGTTGGTTATCTTCTCTCCAATATTCATAGGGTTTCTTGTATTTCTTTTGTTTGAGTGAGAGATACACACCACCTCAAATTTGTTATAAAAAATTTGGAAGGCATCATTGAGTGAGCAATGGATGTTTAGTTTTTGGAGCTATTTAAAACTAGAGTTGAATATAGTTGTTCGAGCTGTTGGGAAAACCAGAGAGGGAGTTAGTTGCTGGAGCTATCGAAAACCAGTGGGTGTTAATTGCTGGAGCTACTGAAAACCAGCAGGGTGTTAGTTACTAGAGTTACTGAAAACCAATTAGGGTAACAGCTTAGATAGGGTAGATCTAAGGCTGTAATTGGCTTGTCTCTTGCATGTGAAAAGAGACTTTTAGATAGTGAAAAATCTTAAGGATGGTTTCTTAAGGAGTGGAAGTAGGCAAGGGATGCGAACCACTATAAAAATTTACTTGTGTTGATTTGTCTCTCCTTCTCTCTTTTCTCATTTACTCTGTGTTTTTATGGCAAAATCAGTTTACTTATTTTGACTCTCTCTGTTGCTGATCAAAATTAAAATTGAACTTGATTTCATAAATTGATAAGCTCAATATAAAAATTTTAAATCAGCTTTCCAGAATCACATTTCAAATTTGAAGGTTAGTTTTCAGTTTCTAGAAAAATTTTCTAAAGCTTAATTCACCCCCTCTTGAGTAGCCTAATGGACCTAACAATTGGTATCAGAGTAGGTTTATCTTGCTAAGTGATACATATGGCTACTAGCTCAAGTGTTGTCCCTAGTGCATTAGGACTCCCCAAGGGAAACTCTATTTCTACACCACCTTTTTTCACTAGAACTAATTTTTTTACTGGAAAAATAGAATATAAAATTTTATTCAAGCTGTTGATATTGATTGTTGGAAAATCATCTTTACTGGACCTTCCATTCTAACTAAGGAAGATGCTGATGGCAAAATAGTTCCACTTCCTGAATCTAAATATTCAGAAGCTCATTGAAAGATGGTGCAGCTAAATGTTAAAGCTTTTAACATGATTCATTGTACTCTTAATGTAAATGAGTATAACAGGATCTCAATATGTATATCTACCAAACAAGTGTGGGACAAGCTTGAAGTGACCTATGATGAAACAAACCAAGTTAAGGAATCCAAAATCAATCTGCTATAGAGAGAGTATGAGCTATTTTTCATTAGGCAAAATGAAACTATTTCCTCCATAAACTCCCGATTCAATAAAATTGCCAATGCATTGAAAAATCTTAGAAGAAATCTCATTGAAGAAGAAATGGTGAAGAAAGTACTCAGATTTATACCTGAAAAATAGGAAATTAAAGTGACAGTTCTCTGTGAAGCTAAATATCTATAACACTATTTTGATGATGAGCTCATTGGATCCCTACTCACTCATGAGATGATGATGAAAGGCAAGTCTAAGAACACCTCAATTAGAAGAAAAAGAGAGTAGACATGCTTTAAAGATGGAATCTAGTATTGATTGGTCAACTAGCTCCGAAGATAAAGAAATAACACTAATCATAAGAAGATTCAAGAAAGGTAGAAAGGCCTATAAGAAAAACATGAGAAAAGATGTTCAAGCCAAAGTCAAAGCCTCAAATCAAGAAGGAGACCCCAGAGTTCATTTGCTTTAAATATAACAAACTGAGACATCTGAGAGCTAATTGTCCTAAATTGAAAAAGAAGACTAAAAAGGAAAAGTCAAGAAAGCAATGGTTGTAACCTGGAGTGATAGTAATGAATCCAATACCAGTGAAGAAGATCAAGATAGAGAGGAAGTTATCAATCTCTACTTGATGGCAAAGGAAGACAAAGAAATCTGTAAATCTCATGCTGATGCAGAAGTTGAACCTGATCTACCTGCCAAATCAGCATATGAGGTATACTCTTTTGAACCTCTCTCTTATGATGAATTAAAAGCTGCTTTTGGTGACTTATTTAAAGAATTCAAAAACTTGTCCAAAAAATATGAAAATATTAAAAAGAAACTAAAGTTTTTGAAATCTAAAAATGAAGTGTTGCCACTTGTTGGATTATAATGTCATGATGATCTTGATATTTTAAAGAAAAAGAAAATATAGAGATAAAACTTTTGCTAATTTGTTTGAGAAAGTAGCTCAAGTAGAAAATGAAACTAGCTTTCTGAAAAGAGAGCTTGGTGCTACCACATAAACAAATGTGACACTCATGAGAGAAAATGAAAATATTTAAAAGAATATTTAAAAGAAGATTTTAAGTCTCACAAATGATCTTGAAAAGCTCACAAAAGGAAAGCACACATTTGATGTAATCCTAGAAAATCAGTATGCTCACATTGATAAATCAGGCTTAGGATATACTTGTAACATTCGTCTTTTAGGAACACTGTTCATGCATATTATTTTCATGAAATTGTAGTAGAGTTTTGGATTTTGCATATAAGTGTGAGTATGTGCTTTTGGTAGAGAGGGGTATATGTGTTAAGGAAGTGGGAGTTATTTGTCACATAAGAAAATTAAGGATTATTGTGTAATAATCCAAGGTTGTTAAGGGTGTGTAGAGATTGGAGGTATTTATTATTATTTTATTAAGAATAATAGTTGATATTATCTATATTATTATTATTGTTGTTATCATTAAGATATTATGTTAGTGAGTAATAATTAAGG
>CATIWO010233085.1:0-15443 GCA_949673435.1 Macaranga tanarius | reverse complement strand
TATCTATGTTGGGGGTCACTCACGACTTATGGGAACTAAATGTGATTAATTAGGATTTTCACATTTAGGATAAAAAGGTGTTTCCATAATATTATTAAGTGTTAATATTATTTCCCATTGCCATTTAGACTTGAACCTAGTTAGTCACACACACAAGGGTTGCACTTGTGGAGATTAATATTAATTTTATTATTAATTAAAGAGTTTAATTAATCAATTAAAATAATTGAATTGGATTTGCGTGTATGCGGGGATCTAGCATCTCCCGAAATCTAAATTCAAAGATTGGGACTTAATTATAATTAAATAAATATTAATTTGGACTTGACTTAATATGTGATATTAAGTTCAAGGACTATATTAATATTTACCTCCAAAAGCATTCAAATATGGGCCATGAGATGGACTATATATATTGATAAAGATGGGCCATGAGATGGATCATAAATATTAATAAAGATGGGCCATGAGGTGGACCTTATATGTTAATAAAGATGGGCCATGAGATGGACCATATATATTCATCAAGATGGACTTAAAATGGACTTAGAATGGGACTTTATTTAAAGAGTTTAAATAAGCCCATAAGTTGTCTAGTTTGGTATGGAGTGGGCCTTCTCTTAGTGTAGAGAAGCCCATATGCCCATAACCTTAGCCCAACTCATTAAGGGTTAATAAGGTCAAAGGCTAAAGTTATCCATGTAACCAAACACAATCCACTGACTTGCAAAACAAAGCCATGCACATAGATTGAGTGTAAGACACTCAATATATCAAATGCATGTACCTTAAATGTGAGACACTCAAGCTATAGCAATGCATGTGACTTGAGTGTGAGACACTCAAGTTATTATTATAATAATATTAGTTTTGTTTAAGTTAGTGGAGAGTGTAGTGACAACACTCTAACTCCTAATGCATGTGACTTGAGTGTGAGACACTCAAATTATAACTATTATTATATTGTTATTATGTTGATAGTTAGTGAAGTTTGTAAAGACAACCAAGCCAACTAATGCTAATGTACATTTGAGAGAAATTTGATATTCTAACAAAAAGAGAGAAAAGAATTGAGAGTGTCTTCTTCCTTCTTCTTCTTCAAGTGTGGAGCATATCAATATACACAATTATTGTGTACTTTCTAGTAAAAGCCATTAGTGTATAAGAGTTTGTACAAAGCCATTAGTGTACGAGAGTTGTACAAGTTCAAATTCCATCATCCATTGGAGGTTGCATCTTTGTTCCATACATTCAAGATTAGAGTGGCTCTAACAAGTTCTTGGGTCAAATCAAAAGAGAGGCTTGTGGGTAGAGCTTCACTATCTTTTAAGATCATCCTTGTGTAACTTGTGTGTTTCAAGCTAGAGGCTTCACATTTGGGAAGCTTGGAGCTTATAGATCAACATCAACCAAAGCTTGTCAAGCGTGCTACCAACTTAGAGTTTTGTAAGTGTTACCAAACTCTTAGTTGCTAGGTCTTGTGTTATGAATGCATAACTTGGTTGTTTGTTGTTGATATATTGTCCTTGATGCATGTTTAGCTATGTAAGAGTACATGTGATATGATCTATGGGCATGGATAGATTCATGTGTTAATGCAAGAGTTGCATGCAATAAAAAATTTTAAAATTCTGCATGTTTTCGGTTGCCTATGAATCTCATCCCTTCAGAGATTGTGAGATTGAATTATATAATTGTAATAGTTGCTATTTTATAAATCAATTTATATAAACACATAACATGCTTAAATACTTTTAGATATATGGATATTATGTGAATTATTAATTTACTTGATTAGTGGGAGTTTATTATTTATTGATGATACTGTCATTAACCATTTTCATATGCGATGATTATCATCTACATATGTGTTTATGTGATGTATATTGATATGTGAATGTGATATGATTTTGTGAGCATCAATTTATCATTTGAATATAGTGAGTGCTTGTTTGCAATAAATTATAACTAAAGTAATAAAAAGATTAATGTTCTGTAAGTGTACATATTGCTCAAGTAATATAGTGGATTAAGTAAGAGTATCGTTCCTACAGAGATTAGTTATTGATGACTATTTCACTTAATTAATTATTTATCTAAATGAATCAATTAAGATTGAATTGAAAATTCAAACTAAAACTGAAATAAAACCTAGATTAAACAAAACCTAAACATAAAATAAAGAAATGCAAATAACTATTAATCAAACAATCAATTATATAAATGCATGTACTAGAATTTCATCTTTCACTTGGTTCATATATTAACTTAATTTCAATTTAATTTAACCTAATTTGAATTATTTATATGATGCTCATTAACTAATGTCTTTATAACCCTATCTCAAGTAATTATAAGTTTGTTTAATTAACTTAATTGTTAGCTACAATATATGGACTCTAACCTCTTTAAGCGTAATCTAACAAATCATTAACCAAACTAAAGATCAATGATAAATCATGCAATATTAATAATTAAAAGGTCTCTCAACTCAATTAATTATTACTAGATTTTATTTTAGATCCTAAGCATTAATCACCTCTCAGTCTCATAACACTTATTTGAAAATATTCAAATTAAACAATAAGCCCAAAGCATGCATCTTCTCTCGATCTCAACATACTTTAACCATAAACAGTGATTGAATATAATTAGGTACAAGAACAAAACCTATATGCAAGAAATCATCTTTAATCAAAGCAAAAAGTAGTTTTTAATACATCCCCAAAGTACTTAGATTAATCCTAATACATAATAAAAATCTAGCCCAATAATGTTATGATTATAAGAACACAACTCATGGAAATTCTTACAAACATTTCAAAGAAAATTAAGAATAAGAGATTAGAAAACCCCCTTAACTTAATCTTAAAGCCTTTTAAATGCACAAAATCCATGAACAATGAGCTTGTAATTGATGCTAATGATGAATGAATATTTTAGGTGTTTTTGAATTAAAGAATGATGTGTATATGTGTTGTAGATTATAAAAATATGATGATTTCCATGTCCCAAGCCTCCTTTATATAGTGGTAGTGAACCCTTGTAGAAGTTAGATTTGGATTAGCCTTAAAAAAAATTCAATCCTAATTGGATTCTACTTCATAACACGACTATGTTTCCATTGACATAGTTGTGTCAAAAATACAAAACAATTATATCCAATGTTGCACTATTATGTCAAAGCTTGACATGGCTATGTCACCACTCTTAATTTGCTTATATAACCTCTAACATGACTATGTCACCACTTGATATGGTTGTGTTTCAAATGGTAGTATCATTCATTCTCAATTTGAACTCATTTCCAACTCTTTGCATGACCTAATGAATTTCCATGAAATTTAACCTCTTAAAGATTATCAAATTGGCTCTTTGTTTCTTCAGCAAAGTTATAAATCTTTGTCATAGTTTTCTATAGCATTTTGAATCACCTTATTCAGAATTTTAAAGAGCAAGTTATGGACATTAGGTGGTGCATATGGCTATGTCTTTGTGATATGACTATGTTAACACACCTTGCTTATGTCCTACTTGATACGGCCGTATCAACATGTGATACAGCTGTGTCACCTTCTAAGATGAATTTCTTTATGTTATTTGGATTTCTTTAAGTCCTTATACAATCCAAATTAACTTCTAATGTCCTAAACTTTGTAAAATATGGAAAATAACATCAAAAGCAATTAGAATACATGAAATATAAGTTAATTAAAACACTATAACATAAATGTTAAATTCTAAGGAATATTTATCCTACCTTTATATGGATTAAACTACCAAATTCTAATTAAATATTAAAACT
This sequence comes from Macaranga tanarius, assembly GCA_949673435.1. Taxonomy (NCBI): domain Eukaryota; kingdom Viridiplantae; phylum Streptophyta; class Magnoliopsida; order Malpighiales; family Euphorbiaceae; genus Macaranga; species Macaranga tanarius. Next base: position 11,638 of record CATIWO010233085.1, on the reverse strand, counting down.
AAATTTAAATTATTCTTAAATGTAAAATAAATTAGATAAAACCTACTTAAGCATATTTTAAACCAAAATTAACCAAATAATTACACAATAATACATAGAACTAACTAAATATTGACTCAAAATATACCAAAAATAATGGTTTTTCATAACACATTTTCGTTTGTCTTAAGTATGGCCTCCAATCATTATAAATGGTTTCTTTTATGTTTTTGGAAATAAGTGGCGGTGCTTAGCTAGAAAGTTTTAAGATGTTTGTGTTTTAGTTTTAAGCGTGATATTTGGTCATTATATGAGTGTTTCTATTTTCCTTTTAGGAAACAATTGTGTAGGGGTTCCATTTATATTTTTGAAAATAATTAGCTTTTCAAAATGTGTGGATTTCTCTTACTCTTATAAGCATTTGCGTGTTAAAGAGAAATTATTGTGAGGACTGAGAATGAAAATAGCATATTCATATTTAGGCTGTTATTTTCTTATTACACTTCCATACCATAATTCACATTGGTTAAATCATTTATATTTATGACTGTGGGTTGGATTTGTGTCAATAAAGGGCATGATTATTGCTGATGAGTGTGAAAAACACTTATTTTTAGCACTCTATTTTATTGCATCTTAGGCTTAGTAGTTGCATTATTAGTTAGTTTTTAGTTAATTTAGTTAGTTTTGTTAGTTTGTCTTAATTATTAGGATTTAGTTGTTTTTAGATAATTTCTTTCGAATTTTGTTTTGTAGGATGCATTGGGATGAAGATTGGATCAATCCTTGAAGTTTGGATGAGCTAAAGACTCAAGATTAGGAGTTATCTACGTTGGGGATGTGCATGGTCGTGACTCATTAGTACATGGCCGTGCCTGAAACTTAATTATGGCACATTACAGGGTGGCACGGCCGTGCCAAAATCGTGCATGGTCGTGCATGACTAAAGGAGCAGCATTAGTGTATTTCTTGCACAGCCATGCCATATTCTTGCGTACCTATGCCTGACTAATGTGGCAGCCAACGAGATGATAGTTTTCTGCTTAAGTTTAGATAGAAAGGGACTTATCTCTTAGTTTTTGATTAGATAGAGTTTCAGAGGGGTTAGATTACCTTTCTCACTAGGTCTTTGGGTCTATAAATAGGACCATTTCATTTTCATTTAGGAGGTTGTTCATGTTTTTAGGCAGTTCTTATTTTTATTCTAGTTTTACCTTAGTTTCTATTTCAGAATACATTTCGATTTCATTTATTTAGATAATAGTAGAGGTGATACTTGGCTTGAAGTTAGAAGAACAAAGTTTCCTGACATCATTTGAAAGGGGTTTTTCTTATATCACTCTTTTAATTAATTGTTATCATGTTCAGAATGGTTTTCATTTCTTATTTGTTTTCTTTTCTCTTTAACATGAGTAGCTAGATCCTTTTTAGGTTTCTTATTCTGAATTGACCATGTGCTTATTATGATTATGTTAGGTTGCTAGATCTAATTCATTGGTTGTTGTTGTGCTTAATGTCATTTTAGGACTGATCAACCTAAAATTGAATTGACACTATAGGATTAATCGAGAGATAGGTTCTGTAGGAATAGGCAATAACCTATTGATTGCTTGATTAGTTGAGAGACAATTGAGTGGATTAATATTGATTAAAGGTTATTTTTAAAATTGGAATTAAAAGGCATTAGGTTGGTGAGAGCTAGTAAACTTAATGTTAATTAATCTCCAATTAATTATAGGTTTATCTAAGAGGAAAATCTATAGTTTCTAAGATCCCTTCAAAATGAATTAGATATAGTTAAACCTAGTGGTGTAATCAATCCTTTGAAATGGTCCAATTGAGAATAAGAACCCTAGTTTTAATATTTGTTTGAATTTGAATTTTACATTAATTTGTTTTAGTTTTAGTTTTTAAAGAATCTGTACTCTATTTCGTTGTCTAAACAATCAAACATTATGAGTATTACAATATTCAATCTACAATTTCTGTGGGATGATATCTTTATTACTACTTAATACGATTCTGTACGCTTGTGGATTTTTTACTACATCAAGTTTTTGGTGCCGTTGCCGGGGATTGGCAAAGGATTGATATTGTAAGAAAATTATGTTACTTGATTTAGATGTTATTTTTAATTTTGGTTTTAATTGTGGTATTGTAGGAATTTGTGTTGTTTGATGCACATCACACGAAGTGCAAGCAAACAAGGACTTGAGTTGATACCACTTGATTTGGAGTTAGAGAAGACAACTCGTGAAAAGAAGAAATAAATAGTCATATCAAAACACTCACCAAGCAAAATGGACACAAGCGACTTAGAGAATGACCCACCGAGACAACAAGTTCTTCAAAATCCTCAGAATGGTCAGAGAACCATGTGAGATTTTGTGAGTCCTAATGTGCAAGGTGATTAGACACCTATTGTAAGACCGGCAGTAGCAGCAAATAACTTTGAAATCAAGCCGACAATAATCCAGATAATCCAAAACTCACCATTCAATGGGCTACCACATGAGGATCCATTTGGTAATATGTCTAGATTTTTGAAGTACTATTCTACCTTCAAGATGAATGGAGTATAACCTAATGCAATCCGGTTGATTCTCTTTCCATTTTCTCTTATAGACAGAGCAAATAGATGGTTTACAAGTTTGCCACCCAACTCCATCAACACTTGGCAAGAGCTTTACACAGGCTTTTTCAATAAATACTTACCACCTGCAAAAGTGATGAGGATTAGAAATGAGATTAACTCTTTCTTTCAAAGAGATGATGAAACATTCTACGAGTGTTGGGAAAGATTCAAAGATCTTCAGAAGTAGTGTCCATCTCAATTGACTCCTACATGGGATCTAGTGCAATCATTCTACAAATGAGTCAATCATGCAGTTAGAGTCAACATTAATGTAGCTGTTAGAGGTACTATCATGTCAAAGACACCAGAAGATGCCTTAGATCTCTTTGAAGAAATATCTAATACACAAAGTTTGTGGTCTAACGAAAGGACCATTACAAAGAAAGCTGGGGCGATAGAAGTGGACAATTTTACCATGTTGAATGGAAATCTTAATGTTCTGACAAAAAGGATGGACAGGGTGAATATGAATGCAGTGTCTACATTTTCTTCCTCATGTGAACTATGTTAAGCAGGTCATCCTACCATAAAATGTCAAATGATGCAAGGAATGTCTACTACAGAGGGAGTCAACTACGTGGGCAATTTCAAAGGACCTCAAAACTAAGTCTATAGTAACACTTACAACCCAAGTTGGAGGAATCATCTAAATCTCTCTTGGGACAGTCAAGGAAACAACCAGTAGAGACCAGAAGCACCACCGGGATTTGGAGGTCAGAATGTGCAATAACCTCAACCTCAATTTCAATAAGACAAAGGTTCATCCTCTAGTAGTTCAATGGAGAGCAAGATAGAGAAATTCATGGATGTGATGTCATCAAAGATGAGCCAACAAGATGAAGTTTAGAAGAGGATGGAGAAAAGGATTTGAAATCACTCTTCTTCTATTCATAATCTAGAAGTGCAAATGGGGCAGCTAGAAAATTCCTTAGTAACAAGGAATCAAGATGCATTACCGAGCAATACGGAGAAGAATACAAAAGAGCAAGTAAAGGCTATCACCTTGAGAAGCGATACAGAGATCCAAACTCCTAAAGCAATAATGGAGTATAAAGAAAAGAATAAGGAAGGAGAGAAAGAGCAGGATGATGAAAGGGTTGAGGCACCAGAAGAATCAAAAGTGAAGGAAGCAAACAAAGCTAAGCCGAAAGCACCACCAATTCAACTTTATAAACCTCCAGTACCATACCTGCAAAGGTTAAAGAAACAGGAGAATGATCAGCAGGTTACAAAGTTTTTGGAAAGATTCAAGACACTCCACATCAATATGCCTTTGGTGGAATGTCTAGCTCAGATGCCAAAATATGCAAAGTTCTTAAAAGAGCTAATTTCCAACAAAAAGAAGTTGTATGAGTTCGAGATAGTCACACTCATAAAGGAGTGCAGTGCAATCATCTCTAATAAGCTTCCTTTAAAAAGGAAGCAACCAGGGAGTCTTATTATTCCATGTTCTGTTAGGAATTTATCATTTCAAAAATCTTTGTGTGATTTTGTCTATTTATAGGCCTCTATTAACCTTATGCCTTTGTCTATTTATAGGAAATTGGGACTTAGAGAAGTAAGACCAACAAACATTCATCTATAACTGGCAGATAGGATAGTAAAGGAACCAGAAGAAATAGTGGAAGATGTGCTAGTAAGGGCTGAAAAGTTTATTTTTCCAGTGGACTTTGTCATCCTTGATTTTGAAGAAGATGAAGACATCCCTTTGCTTCTTGGTATGCCTTTCCTTTATACTGCCAAGGCAATCATTGACGTTTATGATGGAACTCTAACTCTAAGGGTAGGTGAGGCAAGTTGTAAATTCAACATCTATCAAGGTATGAAACACTCTTATGAAAGTGATTTGTGCTTTGGAGTTGATGTTTTAGATGAATGTGTGATTGAAGTCCAACAAAGGAGGTTGGAAAATTGTGATGAATTGAAGTATATTGAGAAGTGTATACAGGTACAATCTACCCAAGAGGAATATTTCCTTAAACACCAAACTTCTTTTTCCCAAATCCAATTACCAAACACTGAACCTACACCACCATCAACCATAAAACCATAAAATTTAGATTTGAAACCCTTACCTCAATATTTGAGGTATACTTTTCTTGGAGAGAACCAAACTTTACCCGTGATTATATCCTCTAAACTCACCCAAGTCCAAGAGGAATGGCTTGTGAAGATGCTTAAAAGAGAATAAGAGCAATTGGTTAGCAAATTTCAGATATAAGAGGGATAAGTCCATTTTATTGCATGCACAAATTTCTAATGGAAGACGGATACAAGCCAACTATTGAAAGGCAAAGGAGGCTCAATCCAAACATGCAATAAGTGGTGAAGAAAGAGGTGGTTAAGCTATTAGATGCTGGAATTATTTACCCGATCTCAGATAGTTCATGGTTAAGTCCTATCCAGTGTATCCCAAAGAAAGGAAGAATGACTGTGGTGGAAAATGAAGAAGGTAAGCAGATCTCTACAAGAGTAGTAACTGGATGGAGAGTATGCATTGACTACTGGAAGCTAAATTCAATCACTAGAAATGATCATTTTTCATTACCATTTATTAATCAAATGTTGGAGAGGATAGTAGGACATGCCTTCTATTATTTCTTAGATGGTTATTCAGGATACAATTCAATTGTAATTGCTCCAGAAGATCAAGAGAAAACAACATTCACATATCCCTATAGCACATTTGCTTAAAGAAGGATGCCATTTGGATTGTGTAATGCTCCGACAACCTTCCAAAGGTGCATGATGGCCCTATTCTCAGACTTAGTGGAAGAAATTATAGATGTATTCATGGATGACTTCTCAGTCTATGGGAGCTCGTTTGAAGGATGCTTGGAAAATTTGGAGCAACTTTTGATAAGGTGTGAAGAAACTAATTTGGTACTAAATTGGGAGAAGTGTCATTTTATGGTGGAGGAAGGAATCATCCTTGGACATAAAATTTTAGCACAAGGTATTGAAGTGGACAAAGCAAAAGTGGAGACCATTGAAAAGCTTTAATACCCAACAAATGTGAAAGGAATTCAAAGTTTCCTAGGCCCTGCAGGATTCTATCGGCGGTTTATCCAAAATTTTTAAAAAATCTCTAAACCTCTTTATAAATTACTTGAGAAATATTCTGATTTTGACTTTACTAATGATTGTAAATTGGCTTTTGATAGGTTGAAGGAAGTAGTAATATCAGCTCATATAGTTATCTCACTAGATTGGAACCTCCCAATCGAATTAATGTGTGATGCAAGTGACCATGCAATAGGAGTTGTACTTGGCCAAAGAAAGGAGAATAAACTTCATGTCATCTATTATGCAAGCCAAACCTTGAATGATGCACAACTCAACTATGCCACAACTGAGAAGGAGATGCTAGCAATAATTTTTGCTTTTGATAAATTTTGTTCTTACTTACTTGGTTCTAAATTTGTTGTGTATACAGATCATACAGTATTAAAGTACCTCTTAAATAAAAAGGACTCAAAGCCAAGGATCATATAATGGGTGCTGCTGTTATAAGAGTTCAACATTGAAATTAAAAATAAGAAGGGATCAGAGAATGTAGTAGTTGATCATCTCTTAAGATTAGAGCTGGAACAAGATGGAGATGAGGAGGAAGAACCTATTCAGGAGGTATTTCCAGACGGGATGTTATTAGCAATCCGAAGTTTAAATGCTCCATGGTTCGTTGATATAGCAAATTTCATCTCAAGTAGGAAGCTCCCAGAAGAATTCAATAGTCAACAGAGGAAGAAGCTCATCTATGATTCCAAGTACTATTTATAGGATGAGCCATATCTCTGGAAGCTATGTAGTGATGGAATGATAAGAAGATGTGTAGGAGAAGAAGAAACTGGTTCAATTTTGCAACATTGTCATGGAATGATCAATGGTGGTCATTTTGTTCCACAAAGAACTACTACAAATGTTCTTGAAGTAGGATTCTTTTGACCTATACTCTTTGATGTATGGGGCATAGATTTTATGGGGCCATTTCCTGTTTCAGATGGAAACAAGTACATACTTATTTGTGTGGATTATATATCTAAGTGGGTGGAAGCTCAAGCATGTGCAGTGAATTATGCAAGAGTAGTTTGCAAATTTTTACAAAGACTTTTTGCTAGGTTTGGGATGCCTCGAGCTATCATAAGTGATGGAGTAACACACTTTTGTAACAAAAATATGGAACCATTACTATCTCATTATAGGGTTAAACACAAGATAGCTACTCCACACCATCCTCAAATAAGTGCACAAGTAGAAGTAAGCAACAGATAATTGAAGAGGATTCTTGAAAGAACAGTGAGCAAGTTGAGAAAAGAATGGGGAAGGAAGTTGGATGATGCTTTGTAGGCATATCAAACAGCTTATAAGACACCTATTGGAATGTCTCCATATAGGTTGGTCTATGGAAATGCATATCATCTTCCTATAGAGATTGAACATAAGGCTTACTTGGCAATCAAGGCTTTGAATTATAACTGCAAGAAAGCAGCTGAAAAGAGACTTTTGCAGTTGAGTGAATTGGAGAAATTAAGAGAAATGGCATATGAAAACTCTAGGATTTATAAAGAATGTACAAAGAAGTGGCATGATGCTAAAGTAAAGATTAAGAGTTTTCAAGAAGGTGACCAAGTTTTTCTATTCAACTCCGGACTCAGATTGTTTCCAAGGAAGCTCAAGAGTAGATAGTCAGGACCATTTATAGTGAGCCATGTCTACCCTTATGGAGCTGTGGAAGTTTGCAATACTAGAGGAGAGAAGTTCAAAGTCAATGGGCAAAGACTGAAAATCTACAATGGAGGCATATGGGAGAATTCTCGCCAATTGGCCTTTTTAGCCGATTCAACATTCTGAAGATCATGATGGTCTAAGCTCACAGACCTAAAAGAGCGCTTCTTGGGGGCTCAACCAAGTTTTCATTTTTCATTTTTCTTGTTAATTCTTTTAGTCTTCAGTTTTACAATTTCTAATCATAATTACTTTAATTTTGTTTTTCAAAGAATAAGCATGAAAGGATGTTCAGGAATTAAAAAGAGAAGGAAAGCTAACGGATGAGAGGTAAGTATTTTTTATGTAGGAATAAAATTTATGATTGTTGCATGTGAGTTTAGTTGATTTTTACTTTGTTTTATATTGTACATGTTGCGCACCTTGTTGCACACCCATATGTTTGGTCAAGCAAAAAGAAGTGAGAAAATGCATTAGAACTAGGCATGGCTGTGCCACTTTCGAGCATGCCCATGCCTATTTAAAATTGGGACAGTCAACAAAATCTTGAACAAGGCATGGTCGTGCCACCTGTAGGACATATCCACTATTGCACATTCTTTTCAAATTTCAAATTAGTCAAAACCCCAATTCACAAACCCCCATATTTTCCCACTACCCACAAGTTTCAAAACCTTTCTCATCTTCCTAGACTTAGGGTTTTTCAACTTTCAATTCTTTCTCAAATTCCCAAATTCTTTTTCAATTTCCAATCTCTTTAATCAATTCCAACACCCTTTCTCTCTTCCCAATTCACATTTCCCTCTTTTCAATATCATAACCCTCTCTATATAAACTTCCCTTCCATTCTATTCTCTACACACTTTCAACTCATCTTCTCATCTTTCTCTCAAATTTCTCAAGCATAACTTCTTCTCCTTCACCTTCTCTAAACACTTTCAACACTTTCTTCTCCATTTTCTTCCTAAATCAGAAATTTGTGAACAACACCATGGAAAGGAAACTAAGAAGGAAGACGGTTGCACAAAGAAGACCAAGGAGATGTAGAGGAAGCTCAAGTAATCCAAATCAACAAGACAAAAGAATAGTAAGACCTTTCCCCCCTAATATTCAATTTGGGCATGAGGGGCAAAGGAATAAGTTTAACTAATTGATGGCTAGAATATTTGTGCCCATGAAATATATGAGTGTGACATCCCTTCAAAGAGCGGGTTTATTAGATGATATGAACATGTATGTCTCTAGGTTGGGTTGGGAAGCTTTTATGATGATGAAACACCCCACATATATTGTGCCTGCATGTGAATTTCTATCTTCTTTCCAATTTGATGAGAATGAGGCCATGCTAAACTTTAGACTAGGCAACTAAGACCACACCATTGGTCTCTTTGAACTCAATGATATTTTTCATTTCCCCAAAGATCAAGAGGCCAATATTAATTTTGATAAAGATGAATTTTAAAAGGAAATTATTGGCCAAAGACATGTCTTCTATCAACCTAGGTTATCCAAGGAGTCCAACATTCGTTCACATGCTTTGAGATACCTCCATAGGGTCATGTTAAACTCCTTATTTCCTAGGAAGGAGGGGGATTCCGTAGTCACTACTATGGAATTAAATGTCTTATATTGCATGGTTAACGACCTCAAGTTAGATGTATGTCATTTGATAGCATCAAAATTTAAATATGTGGCTACCAAACGAGCGGGGCAATCAAGATAGGTGGCTTGGTGCTTAGCATTGCAAATTATATGGGCTTTGATATTGATAATATGCCATTCGACAAGCTACTGGGTTCTTCTCTTATTGATCTACATATGATGGAGGCTATAGGAATGGTTGAAATGGGAAGAAATAGAGTGTCTATACTCATTGATGATCATCCGCAGCAAGCAAGGCAAGAGGAAGAAAGTGATTTGCAATAAGTGATAAGTCGCCTTGATACTTTAGAGCTTCAAGTGAGTATCATTGACTCTAATGTAGAGGAGCTCACTTCCATGGCCCATGAAATGAATGCAAGCTTACATGATGTTCAACACAATGTCAATACGCTCAATCACAATCTCATGGCCTACTTTCAAAGTCAAAACTTCTTTCCACCTCCATTCCCTCCACATGATCAAGGACCACATCAATGAAGATTCAAGAAGTTATGATTGGATAATTGTGTTTTGTGTTTGCTTTAGTAGTTGCATTTGTTTTAGTATTGTGTTTGCTTTTATGCTTTATGTTTTGTGTTAGTGTTCATGTACTTTGTTTTGCTTAAAGTATTTGTACTCTACATTTTCGTTGATTAATGTTATGTGATGTGATTTGGTTGTATTAATCCCTTTCCCTTTCATTTAAATTATGTCACATATAGGCAATGTAGTTGGTTTAAAGCTCTACGATGCATCATTTTTATTTCAATGTGCCAATTTTTAAAATCAGGCATGGCCATGCCACTTTATGGCACAACCGTGCATGTTGTGATGTGTCTCAGGTTCCAAAATTCAGAACCAGGCACGGCCGTGCAACTTGGGTCAGTCAAAATGAGCATAAAGCAGGCACGGTCATGCCACCTGATGGTCTCTCACCTCTAAATTTTTTTCTAGTTTTATGCATTGAGGACATTGCATGATTTAAGTGTGGGGGAGGAAAAATAAAATTTTTCAAATTAAATTTTGTTATTTTATTTATTTTAATGTCTTTAGGATTTTTAATTCAAGTAGGATAGTAGTTTTTATCTTTCAAAAAAATTCATCTTTTTAATAAAGGATTAGGAGATAGGTTGTTTAGTCCTTGTAAACTTAGGTTGTTTAGTCCTTGTAAACATAAAATGTTATTTCTTTATTTACAGGCATAGGATTGTTTTAATTCTCAGAACTTCTACATTCTCTACACTTTTTCTCTCTGCATCCATATTCTCTGCAATTCTTTTTTTTTGCTACCTAATGAGCTCAAATAGCATGTCTAGCAATAATCGAAGGTCCAATGTAAAAGGGAAGGCACCAATGGAGATAAATTTATGAAATTAGTTATAATTAAATGAAATTCTAATAAAATAGTTTAAATTTACAAATTATTTCAATATCATTATATCTATATTTGTCTTAAAAATAAAAAGTTCTATTTTTTATCATTTTTATTTTCTAAAATACTTTTATTTCTTTATTGTATAGCTACTTTATGGTGTAATATTTGGTCCATTGCAAATGAATTTTATTTAAAATTCTTTTGAATGTGCAATAAGATTTATTTCAATTTCACCAACAAATTTGTTGCACTTCGAAAAGGATTTCAAAAAGAATTCATTTGCAATTAATTTTTATGTTTGATTTAAATTGATATTTTATAAAATTCATTTCAAATAAATATTTTATTTTATCGTATAATTTTTTATTTGATATAATTTTAACATTCAAATTAATATTTTATTTGATAATATTTAACCAGATATTACACGTTGAAGTAGCAATACAATAAAGGAATAAAAGCATTTTAGAAAATAAAGATGATAAAAATTAGAACTTTTTATTCTTAAGACAAATATAGATATAAAGGTATTGAAATAATTTATAAATTTAAGTTATTTTATTCTAATTTCATTTAGGAGGCGTTTGTTTAGGCTAAAATAAGGTAGGGAATGGGAATGGGAATGACCAATTCCCATTGTTATTGTTTGTTTTTGACTAATATGCTATTGGAATGGGGATCCATTCCCCTAGGAATGAGAATGACCCATTCCACCCGAAAATGCAAGGAATCAAATCTCATTCTATCTTTTTTTAAAATTTTTTCTTTTTATTTTTTTATCTTTTTTTTTCTTTCCTCATTTTTTTTATTTTTATTTTCACCTTATTTTTTCTTTCTTTTTTTTAAAATAAAAATTTCCTTATTTTTCCCTCATTTTTTATTTTTATTTTTTCTTAAATTTTCCATTCTCTTTTTTTTTTGTATGCTCTTCTTCTTCTTTTTATTTCTCTATTTTCTTATTTTTAATTTTTCTTGTTTTTTTTGTTGCCTTCCTTCTTTTTTCCTTTCCCTTATTTTTATTTTTATTTTCTCCTTATTTTTTTTCTTTCTTTTCTTCTTTTTTTTTTTCTTATTTTTCTCCTCTTTTCCTTCTTTTTCTCTTTTCCAATTTTCATTTTTATTTTGTCCTTATTTTTTTTTTCTTTTTCTTTTTTATTTTTCCCTTCTCTGCTTCTTTTTTCTCTTTTTTTTCCTCATCTCATTCTTTTTTTTTATTTTCATCTTTTTTAATTTATTTTTTCTCCTCCCCTCCTTTTTTCTTTTTCCTTTTTTTTATTTATTTA
>CATIWO010233027.1:0-14722 GCA_949673435.1 Macaranga tanarius | reverse complement strand
ATTAATTTATTGACTATGAACAATTTTATAGCATATGTACTAAACAAATGTGTCACTCATATTATCAACTCTTGATAATACATTTATTTAACATAATGCTAATGGAGTAATGCTTCAAATAAATAAACACTTTATATAAAGAACATTACATGGCCATTTGGGATAATATACAATGTCATAATATAAGATTGCCTCTAGGGCATACTACTATACTAATAAAAACATGATTATACAAATCAATTGAAGTGGACCCTATAGCTTTGGCTGTAATACTTGCCCCATTTCCAAGTTTTAAGGTCACTTCATTGGGCCTCAACCTTCTCTCATTTGATAGATCCTCCAAGGATGGACAAATGTGAGAACTTGCACTGGTATCCAATACCCATGCATTAGATGAGCTCTTAGAACATTTAGAGGCTAATAAATTAGAGAAAGTCTCACTTTCTCTATCCTTGCCCTTTACTTTTATCTTTAGAGACTCAAGGAACTCAAGACAATTCCTCTTCTAATGTCCTTCACTTTGGCAGTGGAAACATTTTCCCTTGCCTTGGTCTTCCCTCACGGTGGCCTTGGGCTTGACAACACTTGCCTTACCCTTATGTTTTGCTATACCACCCGAGGGTTCGACAACACTTGCCTTGCCCTTACTTTTGTCACGTATGATGGTAGGTGGGTTTGTGGGTCTCATGTTATCAAATTCTGTAGAAAGCAACAAGATTCATTAGCTGTATGTCATTGCAATCACCATTAGATTTGGTCTTTAATCATAATGGGCTCCCACTAACTTGGCGAATCCTACACTTCCAAGTAGGAAACGGAAATCCCTTGTTGGATGGATTTCTTAATGGGCCACTAATACCCCTCAGGTACATATTGCCATTCTTGGAATATTAGTTCTCATTAAGTGGACAACTCTTATCCATCACATCTCATGTAAGGTTCCATTAATCTAGCTCCTAATGTTACAGGCGTCAAGTATTCCTAATTACCATTCTTGGCCTTTGGCATTAGTTAGGTCCATACCATTTGATCAGCGAAGCACATGGATTTGAACATTACAAACCTCAGGTATGCCTATTTGCCATTCTTGGCCTATAGTGTATCCATATACCCCCAACATCTCATGCTTAACAATAACACTACATGAATCTCTTAGCCCTTATGCACACCCTCATGTGTCCATAGCCAATGAACATAAGTCCAAAACCATGCAAGTTATTGCTCCAATGGAGAGCCTATACCTAAATTTAATTGGAAGATTTTTGGGTCAATTTTAATATTAAGGTCTCACTTTGCACATTAGCATTTTCACAACATACATATCTCATACATACATTACATGCCAACATACATTCACAATATATATATCTCATACATATATTGCATGCCATCCATCTATATATATATCTCATACTTATATAGCATGCATCAACGTACATATCTCATACATACATTGCATGGCATCCATCTATATATATATCACATACATATATTGCATGACATTGTACATTCATCTATATACATATCTTATACATACATTGCATGGCATCCATCTATATATATATTACATACATACATAGCATGGCATTGTACATTCATTTATATACATATCTCATACATACATAGCATGCTTCAACATACATATCTCATATATACATTGAACATGCAAAATGAATGCACAAATAATGAGTGATCATAAGCTTTTCCTATCCTATTCTAACACTTAGAATATTACAAGTGGGGTTAGCCCAAGAAAAACCTTCATTCCATGAGCCTCCTTTGCCACCATCATCATGGGCCTTGCCTCTAAGCCTTCAAGGTTGAATGGGCCTCCAATTGAACTCTTTAATATTACATTCAATCTTTAGCATACCAAGGCAAATAATTTACATCTTAATTCTATGCAACTAACACTTAATTATATATCCATAATAATAAATTTAATTATTATTACAAGCTCAAAATGTAACTAAGTCCATGACAAATCCTTGCATGAATGACAAGCACATTTACACTTAAAATGCAACTATTGCATATTATATAAATTAGTAAGTCAAATAATCATTTAATCAAATACAATATTTGCATGTCATTAAAATGATTAATTCAAGCAAAACATGTGTACAATGTTGTCCATGATGCGTCTAATGTGTGTTGTGCACAAAATGGAGCCTTTTTAAACCCTTTTAACAATTTGGACAGTGCTGAACACGGCCTGAGACACGGCCATGTCTCTGGCCATGTCCCTTTATGTGTTTTTAGGTAGAATGTAACACAGGCAGGGACATGGCCGTGTTCCTGCCCATATACATACTGCAAACCACTAAAAAATGCACCAAAACTCATTTTTTAAAGTTGCAACACTTGCAATAAAGGCCATAACACTTATGCACATTCAAATGCTCAATTACAACACTTGTAATTCACATTTTAAGCATGCAAAACAACTCAAAATGATCACAATATTTGCAACCATTAACATGCTTAATCACTATATTCACAACTCTTGCAAATATCAACATGTATAATCACAACACTTGCAATTATCAACATCATTAGCATGTAAATCATGTAATAGATGGCTCTGATACCATTTGAAGGAAAGTGTATATAGAGGAATAATAAAAATGTGAAATTTAAAATTTTTCATTGCATGTAACATTTGCATCAAACATAATAAATTCCAAGCCCATAGATCATATCACATGCACTCTTGCATAGCTAAACATGCATCAAGGACAACGTGGCATTAATAAATCAACCAAGTCATGCTTGTAAAACTAAGACCTAGCAACTAAAGAATTTAGTAACACTTACATAACTCCTTAGTTGGTAGCACGCTCGGCAATCTTTAGTTGGTGTTGATCTACAAGCTCCAAGCTCCCCAAATGTGAAGCCTCTAGCTTGATACACACGAGTTGGTAAGGAAGACTTCCAATGATGGTATTGCTCTTTCCACAAGCCTCTCCTCTTAGACCCAAGGTGCTTGTAAGAACTTCACCAAGCTAGGATGTATGGGACAAAGCCTTCAATGGATGATGGACTAGAAGTGGAAAGCACAGAACACTTATATATTGTTTGATATCTCTACACTTGAAGAAGAAGAAGAAGGAAGAAGACTCTCTCAATCTTTTTCTCTCTTTTGCTTGATATCATAAACTCTCTAACTTGTACAAATGAAGTTATCACTTAACTCAATCTACAAACTCCACTAGCTATATCAATAATCAATTTGATAATAGATTATGTGTTGAGTGTCTCACACTCAAGATACATGCATAAGGAGTGAGAGAGTTATCTCTACACTCTCCACTAACTCAAATAAAGCCAACATTATTTTATTAGTTACAACTTGAGTGTCTCACACTCAAGTCACATGCAATGCTATAGCTTGATTGTCTCACACTCAAGCTATATGCATAGTTTGGCTTTATGGTGAGTGGGAGGTGTTTAGAAACTTGGATAACCTTAGCCTCGATATCTATTAACCCTTAATGGATGTGGGCTAAGGCTATGGGCTCATGGGCTTCTCTACATACTTAGAGAAGGCTCACCCATACCTATCCAACAATTGGGCTCATTTAAAACTCTTTTAAATGAAGCCCATGCACAAGTCAATTTATAAATGAGCTAGGTCCCTCTCATGGGCCATATTGAACATGTGGGCTTATTTAAACTCTTTAAATAAAGCTCAAGCTCAAGTCCATAATGTCAATAAGCTAGATCCATCTCATGGGTCATATTGAAAAAATTAGAAGGCATATATTAATTTAGTCCTTGAACTTCATATCACATATTAAATCAAGTCCAAATTAATATTTATTCAATTGCTATTAAGTCCCAATCTTTAAAGTTAGATTTCGAAATATGCTAGATCTCCGAATATGCACAAATCCAATTCAATTAATTTAATTAATTAATAATTAAATTAATATTAATCTTCCCAAGAACAACCTTTATGTGTGTGACTTACTAGGTTCAAGTCTAAATGGCAATGGAAAATAATATTAACACTTAATATTATAGAAACACATTTTCATACTAAATGTGAAAATTCCAATTAATCACATTTAGTTCCCATAAGTCGTGAGTGACCCCTAATATAGATATCATGACTACCCAATTAGAAATGAATACTTTATGTAGATCCACAAGAACCACAGAACATAATTATCGTGCACTAAATGTCCCTTCATTACAAGATTCTGATTTTGGCTAGAGTTATGGTTTAGTCAAACTCTAATTGCCTCAATTATATGAGCTCATCTTAAGTTCAATTCTTGATAAAATAAGACTTCTACTAGAAACTCTTTCTAGCACCGAAACTCTTTTCGAGTAAGTCAAGTTTGACTTGGTCAGGTACTTATTCATTAAGAATAACTTAGATAGCATAGAATCTTATCCTGGTTCACTCCAGGTAATGAATTCCATCTTGGCCGATCACTCATCCCTACATATAACCAACTAGAGCCATCACACGCCATATACCCATGCGTGGCTAGCACAAGTATATAAGTGGTAATAAACTCTAACCAACCATATGTGGATGACCGTGTCGCCTCAGGTCAAAGGACCATATACACCATTATGTCCAAGATTGTGATTGTTGACTTAAGTGAATATCCATGCAATCATAAATCTTATGTCACAGTTCAATCCACCCATCACATGAGTATCCACGTATCTATTCTGATATCTCATATCAAGTAGCATGAGACTCACTACCTCCCACTATCGATATCACATATTGATCAAGGAAAATAGACAGAGGTGATAGTCCAGGGATCAATACTACCCTTATATTAATCCAATGACTATGAACATTTATAGCATATGTACCAAATGAGTTTGTCACTCATATTATCAACCCTTAATAATAAACTCATTCAACATAGTACTAAGGGTAAATATTCAAATAAACTTAACACTTAATTTAAATGAATATTTTATTATCATGGGGGTAAATATACAATGTCTATATACATGAATGGCCATAGGGCACATCTACACTAATAGTAATCTCAAATGTATAAAAGGAAAGGAAATCAAAAAAAATCTGAAGAAGTAAATTTCTTTATTTTCTTTTCAATATGTGGATAAGTAGGTGACATGAAATATGATCATAAAATATTTGGTGACATGAAATATGATAATGAAATATTGAATATTTTATGTTGTTTATAGGAAGATTTCAATAATAATGACTGCATGATTTAGGGTTGGTGATATATATATATATATATATATATATATATATATTGTGATTACTGTTTTATACTAACTTTAAATGGGTATTAAAGCCCGCAGATCATTGAATTTTGATTAAATTTCAAAACAGATACCCAATTTCAATTTATTTCTTTTAAATCACGAACTTATATTAAATTTTAAAATGGATACCCAATTTCAAATTATTTTTTTTAATTCACCTAACATCAATTTTATTTCACAGAGGATACCTGCTGGAATTAAAGGGTATTTTGCTGACATGGCGAACGGAGAAAGAATATTTTCTATCGATTCACCACGTCAACCAACACCTATTGTCCATATCAAATTATAAAATTCTAGTCAAATAAATTTTTTTATTTATTGTACGTAACACTAAGTAATTCCAGAAGGTATCATCTATGAAATAAAATTGATGTTAGGCGATTTAAAAGAAACAAATTCAAATTGGATATCCGTTTTAAAATTTAATCAAAGTTTAGTGATTTAAAAGAAATAAGTTGAAATTGGGTATTAATTTTAAAATTTAATCAAAGTTCAGTTATCTGCGGGGTTTAATACCCAACTTTAAATCAAGCATTGCCAAAAGAAGTGTATTGGCAAGGTTTGTCATAACTTTATTGTCTATGTTACCTCTCCTTTACATCTTAAGCCATATGATTCGAGGCGTAAAACGTGCAAAAACTTCAATAAATTTTGAGCTATTAATCCATATTTATATTCTCAAAGTTGGTCAAGGCTCCAAAATTACTACGTGCCACGGCCGATAAAGGAAGCAAACCCATGCCAACAATATCTGCCAAATTCCAAACAGATAATTACAATATCTCAAGGCCCTAAAACAAAAACAAACTTGGATCCATGAAAGCAGAAAATTAGGACAAATCCAGCAAAACGTACAGGACTAAAATACCAAATATCAATCACCAGATCCTAGTTTCAAGCCCCATTACTAATACTAAAAAAAAGGTCACTTTTTTCCAGAGTCACCCGAAATCCCTAGCATGATTCGTTACTATATGATTCTTGTGTCAATACTAAGCCTTAGATGTCTAAAACAGTTGGTTTAATATGTTTTTCTTTTTAACATGGTCTTTTATATTATAATTCTTTTAAGGAATACTAAGGGGGGAGTGGGGGATTGAAACCTCAACTTCAAATACAGCCTTGGTCCTATGACTGAATGGTAAACTATCCGTTTTAAGCGGGCTAGACAGTTAGTTTAATATGTAGCATATTAGTATTCGTGATCAATAAATTTCAGAGAATTAGTACATTATTTCTTTGAAGAACAGCTAAGCAAAGACTATATATGTAACTTTCTAGCTTCTAAGAAGGATATTTTACAAAAGAAAAATGAAAAAGTCACATTGAACTGAGACCAAATACAATAGATTCTGTATAATTGGCCACAGCTAGAGGGAAACAACAAGGAACAAAAAAATCACTTGCTTTTTGATGAAGTGTCTTTTCTCCTTTTAGAACTATTGCTGCTTCTTAAACATTAAAATAAACCTGGAATATTTTGGCTAGTTTTCTTTAATGTTTAAGAAGACTCTGTAGAATCCAAAATTTAGATGATAGCAATTATATATTCTTTGATTACAATTCTGTATAAAGGTAAATTCACTGTTATATGTTTTTTTTCTTTTTTTGAGCTGACTGTTATATGTTATGCATATATCAACTTGGTTCTTTTTCAAACTTTTGGTTCACAGTTTGAACTCTGTGATTAGTACCCTTTTGAGTGAGATTAATTAGTATTTAGATATAATAGACTCCTTGATCAGCATATATTTCCAATTGCGTAATTTATGATAGAGATTTCCAAGTCCGTTCAGTCCATCTAAGTATATTGCATATTCTGAGTTCTTATCTTTCCTTTTCGAAAGTTGGAATAAGGTTCGATTTAGCCCTCAAACTTTTTAGAAAGATTCAAATGGCCCCTTTTTGACCTTTTTCGACAATTTATCCTGTCAACTTTTTGATAAAAATCAAATTGGCTCTAAAAATTTCATTTACACCTCTATTATCTGATATGTACACAAATATCACAATGAAAATTATAAATAACTCCCTTATACTTTAGCTAGTTACGAATTAGTCCATATTTTCATAGAAACATTTAGTAAAAAATTAAAACTTTATTTTTAAAAATTATATTTAAGCCCTTAATTCATTTATGGTATATTATTAATTTGTATATACATAAAATTTTAAAATATTTTAACATTATGTGTCAAAATTTTAATATATTAAAAAATTTCAGGTATATTAGAAACAAACAAAGAAATAAAGAAATAGCTGAAATTGATAATGATAAAGTCAATAAATTAATATGGGGAAAAATGTTGGGAGTTAGTATAATTCTATCCTTCGCAATGATGGTTTGCACACTAGCATTGCCAAAGTCACCTTGCTGGTTAATTAGATAAGGTAGACTAGCTAATACTGCACATATCCTCCAAAGATATACAAGGACCACAAAAGAGGAAGATCAAAGGCTTCAACTAATGAGGCTTTCATTGAATATTCCACTGGAGGAGACTGGGGATGTTGTTGTTATTCCACCATCCATCCCTAGAGACAAAGTGTTATGGAGGCAATTTTTTGCTCGCACTCCATTTGGAAATATATTTATTTCTATATAATTGGTCTCCATGCAATTCAACAGGCATCGACAATGAATATTATGCTGTTGAAACTTCTCGATGTGCTCGATCTTGCTGGAGAAACAAAATTTAACTTTCAACATCATTTTACCCTTATTGTTTTGGGTACCAAGAGAATCTCTTTGTTAGCTTGCATTATGTTAATTGATAAATATGGACGGCGTAGAGCACTACTTTGTAGCATTGGTGTCATGGCCATCTTTTCTGGATTATATGGAGTTCTGATTTGGACGCTCCATGGTGTCAAGGAATTACAGGGTATGCTAAGTCTCATTTGCCTGTTTATATATTTTGCGTCTTTCTCTGCGGGTTTGGGACCCATTGCTTGGGTATATGGTGTTGAAGCCTTCCCTTATAGATATCGTGTTCAAGGAGCCATCTTAGGAATTTTTGTAAACTGAATTATCCACACTTCTCAATCTTTGTTGTTTTCTATGCTTCCCATCCCCGACGGGGTAATTGTAGTTTCCTATAGTGCTATTCTTGTTATAGGTTTTGTGTTTTGTTATATATATATTAGAGAGATGCAAAATCAAATCCTCGAGACTATTTAATAAAAGGAACCTTTGTTCTTTGTTTGCATCTAATATTGTGTTTCAAATTTAATTTCTTTAATATTTCATTTTTAAAATATGCATAAACTCTTGCCTCGCTGTAATCAATAATAATCAAGGTTTTAGATGAGTTATTTTTTTTGCAGATATGTTAGAGGTTCACAATGATTAATGATTTGATTATAAGTTGAAGCTAAATTCATTATGATCAACATCTAGAGTTATTAATCATGAAGAAAATTGCAGGCTAGGAACTAGAGTAATTATATATAAACAAAGATAGAACTTTTGAGGAATAAGGTTCAATCTGGCCCTTAAACTTTTTGAAAATGTTCAAATTGCTCCTTTTTGACCTTTTTCAATAATTTACCCCTCAACTTTTCGATAAAGGTCAAATTGGCCCTAAAAATTTCATTTACACCCCTATTATCTGAGATGTACATAAATATCACAATAAAAAATACAAATAACTCCCTCATACTTTAGCTAGTTAACAAATTAGTCCATACTTTCATAAAAACATTTAGTAAAAAATTAAAAATTTATTTGTTAAAATCATATTTAAACCCTTAATTTATTTATGGTATATTATATTATTAGACAAATTTATTTAGTTACCAATAACTTCTAATAATTTTTTAATATATTAATATTTATTTCATTTATTATATTATTAATTTGTATATTAATACATAAATTTTAAAATATTTTAACATTATGTGTCAAAATTTTTTCGAATTAAAAGTGTGGTATTAAAATAATTTTTGATAATAAAAGTTTGAGGGCCAAATCCAACCTTATTTCATTTACAACCCTATTTTAATTTTTTAATATATTAAAATTTATTTAATTTATTATATTATTAATTGGTGTATTATATGGTTACTTTGATTTTTACAAAGTAAAATGTATGTTGTAAATAGCCACATTTGGTTGATTAAATATATTGTAACATCCTGCTCTAGAAATTAATTAATTTATATATGGATTTATGGACTTATTTGTAATAGAAATAAGTTTGAGGACCTTTTTTGGTAGTTAGGCTTTATTTCAGGGGTCAAAATGGATATTTTATCTTTTAGAGAAAATGGAAAATGGCACTGTACCTCTTCTCCTTCTCCACATTTTCCTCTGCTACATATCACTGTTTTTCATTTCTTTCTTCCTTTCTTACTTTCTTCTTCTTCTCTACTTCTTTATCAAATTTCTTCTTCTTTTCTTTCACTTATTATTAAACTTCAAGTTATCAAGGAACAATTCGAGGTTTCCTTTAGCAAATTCAGGATTTAATCTATCAAATTCAAGATTAATACATAAGATTTTTAGTAAGTTTGTATATTTAAACTTTCAAGTTTTTGAATTGTGCAAAAATGGATATTTGGATTGAAATTTGAGTTTTGATGCCTTCTTTGATCATAAACAGACCCTTGATATGTTTAGATTTGAGTTATGAGTTAATTTAAGCTAATTTTTGTAATTTTTAGTTAAAATCGGGTTATTTCTGCAATCTGGAACACAGAGGCGAGCGCCGATGCCTCAGTACAGAGTGCCGCCTCTACACAGAGGCGGTGCCTCTATGCACAAAGGAGGTGCCTCTGTAGCTCTGAGGGTGCCTCTGCAGCCCTGGGTGGCTCCTCAGCAGGTTCAGGCTCCGAAACTCAGTTTTGAGCTTTTTCGGACCATTTTTTAGGTCCTATAACATGTCCTTTAGCCGTAGATCAGTCTAAGTTAAGTAGAATCAAGATTTAAGATGTTATTCTGATGATTTTGTTTATGAATATTAGGATCGGATCAAATTGGAGCCGTATAGGCTAGATCAAGGTGAGCCAACGAGGTTTCGGTCCAGCAGGCTCAGGTGAGTGGATATGTATATAAAACTACTTTGAAACCATATAAGTATGTGTAAGAATATGTTTTTATGGTTTGGAAAAGGGTTTTTTATGTTTTAAATCTGATGTTTCCTTACAAATGGGATTTTATCAAGTATTAGTTTACAAAGTATGGTTTTACCAGTTATTTAGCTTTTATAACAAAATTGGGAAGATATGGCATATAATTATTATTGATATAGCAAAAGCTATTTAAAGCAAATATATGTTTAGTATTTTAGTACAATGATTATGTTTCAGCTTTATAGAATTATCAGCTTTACGATTTATCAAGTATGTTTTAATAGTAGTTTGAGAAATGTGAATGATTTAGTTTTATGGATAAAACTATACACTCGTATTATGTACCCATTAGATTGCACCATGATGACTGGTGTTTATTCAGCAAGTTTATTATGAATATGAGCAACATTGTTTAGTAACTGTCTTGGAGACAACGCTTGATTGTACATATAGCCTTGAGGGCATACAATCGGGTGGTTTAACTCTGCGTATGTGTATGACCAGCATTATTATATAAGTATGTGTGCACATGGGATGCTAGGTCATCAATGCTGCCCATTGTGTTGGCACAATCTTTGGTCATATATTTATGAGTGTATTGAATAATTTCTCTACGAATGTTATTTCTCAATTTGTTTCAGTTTCTATGGCAACTGCTCAGCTATGATATGATGTTACTTCAACTAGAAAGAAATCAACTTACGCTTATGTCTTACTATGAAGTTTTGGACAAGAAATAAATTAGTTTATGTTAACTTTGTATTATGATTTCAGAAGTTTATTGTTTTTATATCATTTGCAAGGCAGCTTATAATTATGAACCTATTGTTTTATGATATTTCAACAACTTATTATTGATTATCATTATATTCAAAACGGTTTTATTAATATCTTATAATTATTTTAGCAGATAGCTAGTGTTCCCACTTTAATCTATTATATTTAAAGTTAGTCCACTCATTGAGTATTTTTGTACTCGCCCTCTTAATTTTAAAAATATTTTTAGATCCAGCAGAGTAGCGTCAGTAGTAACTAGTAGAACAATTTGGTGCCAATTCAGTGTCTAGAAGAGGTTGAGCCAAATTATTCAGGCATCTGAACATTTGTAGTACTTTTAAGCTTTAACTATTAATTAGTAGATAGACTTGTATTATGAAGAATTTGAGATTGTTGAAAAAGATTCTTAGTATGTATAATGATAGGTCTTAAGTTCATTTTGATATTTAAGGTTTAAGATTCTATTTATAGCATTAGCATCAGCTCAACATAGCATGTCGCGTCTGGCTCATTAGCTAGAGGAGCAGGTGTGACATATACTCTCATCAAATGGTGATTAAAATAAAATAAACTAAAATAAAAGTAACTATAAATCAAAGTAACAATATAATTTTCCTTATAAATTTGTATATTAATACATAAATTTTTAAAATAATTAAAAATATGTGTCAAAATTGTTAAAATAATTTAATCTTTGTATGACATATGATAGTTAATTAAAATGTCGTACACATTGAAAAAATTTTAAAATTTTTGACACATAATGTTAAAATATTGTAAAATTTTATGTATATACAAATTAATAATATAATAAATAAAATAAATTTTAATATTTCAAAAATTATTAAAAGTTATTGGTGACTAAATAAATATATCTAATAATATAATATACTATAAATGAATTAAGGGCTTAAATATAATTTTAAAAAATAAAGTTTTAATATTTTACTAAATGTTTCTATGAAAATATGAACTAATTTGTAACTAGCTAAAGTATGAGGGAGTTATTTGTAATTTTCATTGTAATATTTGTGTACATCTCAAATGATAGGGGTGTAAATAAAATTTTTAGGGCCAATTTGATCTTTATCGAAAAGTTGAGGGGGTAAATTGTCGAAAAAGGTCAAAAAGGGGCAATCTGAACCTTTCTAAAAAGTTTAAGGGCCAAATCGAACCTTATTCCAACTTTTGAAAAGGAAAGATAAAAACTCAGAATATGCAATATACTTAGATGGACTGAACAGACTTGGAAATCTCTATCATAAATTATGCAATTGTAAATATATGCTGATCAAGGACTCTATTATATCTAAATACTAATCAATCTCACTCAAAAGGGTACTAATCACAGAGTTCAAACTGTGAACCAAAAGCTTGAAAAACAACCAAGTTGATATATGCATAACATATAACAGTCAGTTCAAAAAAAGGAAAAAAAAACATATAACAGTAAATTTACCTTCATACAGAATTTTAATCAAAGTATATATAATTGCTATCATCTAAATTTCGGATTCTACACAGTCTTCTTAAACATTAAAGAAAACTAGCCAAAATATTCCAGGTTTATTTTGATGTTTAAGATTCAGTAATAGTTCTATAAGGAGAAAAGACACTTCATCAAAAAGCAAGTGATTTTTTTGTTCATTGTTGTTTCCCTCTAGCTGTGGCCAATCATGCAGAATCTACTGTATTTGGTCTCAGTTCAATGTGACTTTTTCGTTTTTCTTTTGTAAAATAACCTTCCTAGAAGCTAGAAAGTTACATATATAGTCTCTGCTTAGCTGTTCTTCGAAGAAATAATGTACTAATTCTCTGAAATTTATTGATCACGAATACTAATATGCTACATATTAAACCAACTGTTTAGTCCGCTTAAAACAGATGGTTTACCATCCAGTCACGGAACCTAGACTGTAGTTGAAGTTAAGGTTTCAATCCCCCACTCCCCTTAATCTTCCTTTAAAGAATTCTAATATAAAAGATCATGCTTAAAAAAAAACACATATTAAACTAACTGTTTTAGACATCTAAGGCTTAGTATTGATACAAGAATCATATAGTAACGAATCGTGCTAGTGATTTCGGGTGACTCTGGAAAAAAAAGTGACCTTTTTTTTTAGTATTAGTAATGGGGCTTGAAAGTAGGTTGTGGTGATTGATGTTGGTGTTATAGTTCTGTACCTTTTGCTGGATTTGTCCTAAGTTTCTGATTCCACATATCCAAGTTTGTTTTTGTTTTAGGGCCTTGAGATATTGTTCTATTTGGAATTTGGCAGATATTGTTGGCATGGGTTTGGTTTTTTTATGGGCCGTGGCACGTAGTAATTTTGGAGCCTTGACCAACTTTGAGAATCATAAATATGGATTCATAGCTCAAAATTTATTGAAGTTTTTGCAAGTTTTACGCCTCGAATCATATGGCTTAAGATGTAAAGGAGAGGTAAAATAGACAATACAGTTATGACAAACCTTGCCAATACACTTCTTTTGGCAATCCTTGATTTAAAGTTAGTATATATATATATATATATATATATATATATATATATATTCACCAACCCTAAATCATGCAGTCAATATTATTGAAATCTTCCTATAAATAGCATAAAATATTCAGTATTTCATGTCACCCACTTATCCACATATTGAAAAGAAAAAAAAAGAAATTTACTTCTTCAGATTTTTTTCGATTTCCTTTCCTTTTATACTTTTGAGATTACTATTTATGACTGATGAATAATCAAATACAATAATTTCAGATTTTTCTATTGCACAGGGTATAGGAATGTATTTGTCCTTCTTTAAATATTTGATCTCATTCCTATTGCAGATAGCACATTATCAGCGGGCATATAGACAATCAAATTTTAATAAAATAAGACTTAATTAATTAGTAACATTTTTCACAACTATGGGCAACGTAAACAAAAGCTAATAATTCATTAAACTTTAAAAATAATACACTATAAAAACAATTAACACCCTTTAAATATAGAAATTAATGATTTTCTCTAGCTAATCTATCAATAACAATATTTGATT
Organism: Macaranga tanarius; assembly: GCA_949673435.1. NCBI lineage: Eukaryota > Viridiplantae > Streptophyta > Magnoliopsida > Malpighiales > Euphorbiaceae > Macaranga > Macaranga tanarius. The sequence goes on along the minus strand of CATIWO010233027.1, from coordinate 553 downwards.
GCTATATATTTTTCCAATATAACACATGTTTTGTTTACTATTATTAAAAAAGATTTCTTGTGTTATAATATTATTTATTTAAATAATATTTTTGGTTGATTAAATATGTTTAAAATAATATAATATAATATAATATAATAGGGGAAAATCTATTTGGCACAAATTGTGCCATAAAAATTTAGCACAAATCATTTAATGCTAAATTCAATGACTAATACCCTTTGATATGTTATTTCTAAAATTGATATTTGTATTCTAAAATTTTGATATAATTTTAGGAAAATATCATTGCATTAATTTGCATCAGAACTAAAAAAAAAAAATACCATATTTATATTTTAAAAAACTTTTCATAAAAGTATTTTTTTGGTAGAGAAAAAAAAGGAAAAGATCTAGGCTCCATTTGTTTGTGGAAAATATTCTTCCTGAAAATATTTTTCCATATTTTCTAATGTTTGGTTACCAAAATAAAATAAGTCAAAGGAAAATAAGTTATTAGTCAAAGGAAAATAACTTAAAAATATGGGAAAACAACTTCTTATTCTAAGAACGG
>CATIWO010232974.1:0-10969 GCA_949673435.1 Macaranga tanarius | reverse complement strand
TCTTAATTATTAGGATTTGTTTATTTTTAGATAATTTCTTTTGTGTTTTTATTTTGTAGGATGCATTGGGATGAAGATTGGATCAATCCTTGAAGGTTGGATGAGCTGAAGACTCAAGATAAGGGCTTATCTACGTTGGGGATAAGTGAGGCCGTGATTAAAGGTATTATGGCCATATTACAGAGTGGCATGGCCATGCCAAAATCGAGCATGGCCATGCCAATCACAAAGCTCAGCAAATTGATGTGTCTTACGCACCCATGCCATTTTCTTGCGCACCCATGCCAGCTTTGTGTGACAGTCCATAAAATGATAATTTTCAGCTGAAGATTAGATAGATAGGAACTTATCTCTTATCTTTTGATTAGATAGAGTTGGAGAGGGGTTAGATTACCTTTCTCACTAGGTCTTTAGGTCTATAAATAGGACCATTTCATGTTCATGTAGGGGTTGTTCTTAGTTGTTCTTGTTTTTGGATTCTATTTTAGTTTATGTTTCCATTTCCATTTTGATTAGTAGAAGTGATACTTGGCTTGAAGTTAGAAGAGCAAGGCTTCCTTGACATCATTGAAAAGGGGTTTTTCTTGTATCACTCTTTTATTTATTTATTATAATGTTCTGAATTGTTTTTATTTTTAGTTTGTTTTCTTTTCTCTTTAACATGAGTAGCTAGATCTTTTCTAGGGTTCTTATTTTGAATTGACCATGTGCTTATTGTGATTATGTTAGGTTGCTAGATTTAATTCATTGGTTGTTGTTGAACTCAATATCATTTTAGGACTGATCAACCTAGAATTAAATTAACACTATGGGATTAATCGAGAGATAGGTTCTGTAGGATATGGCAATAACCTATTAGTTGCTTACTTAGTCGAGAGACACTTAAGTAGATTAATATTGATTAAAGGTTGTGCATTAAAATAGGTTTTAAAAGATATTAGGTTAGTGAGAGCCGTCAAACTTAGTGTTGATCAATTCTGATTTAATTATAGGTTTATCTGAGAGGAAGATCTATAATTGTCAAGATCCCTTCAAAATGAATTAGAACTAGTATAAATCTAGGTGTGTAATCAATCCTTTGAAATGATCAATTGAGAATAAGAATCCTAGCCTTTAAATTTGAATTGAATTTGTGTTTTTACTCTTCTTAATTTAGTTTTATCTTCTTGAAATTACAAACTCTACTTCATTGTCTAAACAATCAAACAGTGTGAGTATTACAGTAGTCAACACCTAATCTTTGTGGGACGATATCTTTATTTACTACTTGATACCATTATGTACGCTTGCGGATTAGTACACATCAAAATCGTACCCAAGAAAGCAAAAATCGGCTAACTGAAAAAGCCGGTCTAGGTATAGGTCCTTCAAAGTACACAAAAGGGTCTACATCTATGCGTGACCATGAGCAAGCTATGGTACGTACGAAATATTCAATGTTAAAAATTATATGCAATAAATAGCTAATTAATTATTGTTTTATAATGCATGCCATTGTGAACTATATTAATGTATTAATATTAATTATTTCATTCATAGTTTTTATTATTTTTGTTTATAATAATATAGTATATTATTCATTTGTTAAAACCGTATATAATATGCAGACTGAGCAAGATGGAGTGCGACCAAGCGCACATAAATTGTTCAAGGCCACCCACACCAGTAAGTCAGATAAAAGTAAATTTATTGATAAGAGATCAGAGACAATTAATGTAAGTATGAAAATATTTTCACTGGGTATTATATTATGTTCACTGGCTACAAATAAATAATGTACATATGTAAGTAGTTTTTGCACATATTACATGATATGATAATGTATTTGATTTTTGTCATTTGATTTAGGCGTATTTCGAAGAGATGATGGCTGCCGCTTCGTAACCAGCAAAGGAGGAGAGGCACCTAAAGTTGATAGAACTAGATTTTCCTTCAAGCAGCTGAAGGAGTACAAAAACAACGAGTCTACGGTGTTGGATCTTCAGTGTCGACATACTATGCGAGCAGTTCCCGCACTATTGGTGTGACATCTTCGATGCAGGACTTGTTTCATTCTCAGGCCACTTTTGATGATGCGGTTGAGCGGTCTGTGCAGAGTAGATTAGAGGTTGTTTGATCTGAGCTTCACTCTAAGCTTCGCCGTGAGTATGACGAGCAATTTAGCGCATTCTGGCGCGAGCTAGAGACTTTAACGAGGTAGGCACACTCTTCTGGTATGCGACCTCCTGTACCTCCACACTCATCTTCTTCTCCACCTTCACACACAGCTCCTTCAGATGCTGAGGGTGATCTTGCTCCAAATCATACTACAGATTTAGCGGACCAGTAAGTTTTCACACTGTTTATGTAACACATTTTTGAAATAATTGATAAATTGTACGTTTATTCCTATATTATTATTTTATCGTCATGTTATTTTGTGTTTCAAATATATTTATTTATATTTTTTTAAATATGATTATAATTTTTATTTAAATTATAATGAATGTTTATACAATTTACAATAGCCACAATCATATAAAAAATCTAATAAATAATTATACAACTATTATTAAAAAAAAGGCCAAAATTACCGACGGAATTACCGTCGGTAATTACTGATGGATTTAAATCCGTCGGTAATTACCGATGGATTTAAATCCGTCGGTAATTACCGATGGATTTGAATTCATCAGTAAATACCGACGGATTAGATTCCGTCGGTAATTACTGACGGATTAGAATCCATCGGGAATTATCAACGAATTCAATTCCGTCGGTAATGCCGTCGCTAATTTACCGACGGATTTTGAAAATCTGTCGGTAATAATTAGCAACGAGTATTTTACCGACGGATTTTTTTCTGTCGGCAATCCGTCGGTAATTCGAAAATCCGTCGGAAAAATCCATCGCTAAATCCCTATTTTCTAGTAGTGTGATGTAGTGAAACTGAGATGTGTTGAATCTAAATTTCTAGTTTCTAATACAAACATTAACCTCCTTTCCACCCTTTCTCACTTTGATCATAGCCAACTTCCACTCTAGTAATAAAACTAGGGTTCTTAATAATAGCTTCCATCTTTTTTACATCTTTTTGGTCTCCATTAAGAATAAAATTTTAGGATCTTTGTGAAGAATTAAAGTCTTCAATACTCAAATTGCCTGAGGATTCCTAAGCCCTCAACAATTCCAATATATAAAACTCATAGTTCTTGAAATTAGTAGGTAGATACATTGAACTTTGAAAAGATTTTCATCAGTCTCTACTTGTTCTGAGCTTATTTTCCCTTTCTTTGAATTTGCCTTCTCAGTTAGCTCATGTCTGCATTTTGTATTAAAGTTAACTTCTAGGGGTTTAAAAAATCTATAGGGGTCAAGGTTGAGTCTGGTCCATATTTTTTTGGTGGTAGAGGAAGCTTGTATTTGGGTATCTAGGAAATTACGACTAGGTAGTTAGCCATTAAGTACTGAGTTCATGCTATCATCAATAGGCAAAGTTTAGGTTAAGGTGAAACATTGGCTAGGTGGGTTTAAAGCTACTTTTAAAATGTTAAGGGGATATGTTGGGATTATATGGTCTGGGCTACTTTTTAATGAGCTTTGTTTATCGGCCAAGTGGATGTTTTTGGCAGGTGTTAATGGTGGTAAGGTGGTTAGCTAGTTCTATTATGTCACGAATTTGGTGGAATTGGTGTTTGGTAATAAGTGTATATGTTCAATTGAAAAAATAAAAAAGTCTTATACCTCACTGCATGTTTGTTCTCTTGCGTCCACTTTAATTTCTAAACATAATGATCATGTTACCCTACTTAGAGGAGTAGTTGCCTCTAAATTTGTATGAGTTGTGACCTTCGAAGCCAAGCCATCTTTCTGTCTCTTCAACGGGGAAGTTTTGATCTATAGCCCATACTTCAAATTTTCTAGAGATCGAGCATCCAATTCCGCATAGTCTTGGCATTGTTTAATTGCATGGCCTAATTTACCATAATGGAAATAAAAAATGGGTTATGACTCGTACTTGAAAAGATTCCACACCTTCATGCCTCGCATTGCTATTATTGTTCCTATTAGTAATGGCTCTTGTACCCTAACTCGAGCCTTAAACTATAAAAAAACATCCCTCTCTGTCGATGTCATATTTGTTAACTAAGAAAAATTTCCAACCTTCTTCACTAAAACCATAGCATTAGTTTCATTCATGCACTTTAGAGGTAGGTCATATGCTCTTACCTATAGATTTACCAAATTAAATTTCACTTTTGATGGTTTTTCATCGCCACTGACCTCTTTGTGTAAGAATAAATGATTCTCAAAGTGCCATGGTTCATGCAATAATACCCATTCCTTATCCTTTTTATTCTCAAATCTGAACAAAAATAAGTTCTTTCCTCATTCATTACAAACGATTGATATTTTTAACTCTCTAGGCTCTCTTTATAGTTTCCATGAAGGCATACGCATTGAAAGGCCTATCAGTACATAGAGAGCCCATAATACACAACAGATCCTATTCTTGATCATAGGATTCATCAACATCATCTAGTTCTAGAATTTCATTTTCTTTGCTACTAAAATTTGATGATTCTACCATCATTGATTGCACAAACTTTCCTTCTAGGGGCACTAACCCTAACTAGTTTGATATAAACTGATAGAATTGAAGACACTGAAAAATAGGCAGATAAATGATTATTAAAAAGTGATAATAAATAAAGATGATAACATAATCGATCAAAATAAAAGAAAACCAAGAAATAAATGACAGTAAACTAAAAAACTAGAAAGGCTATCCCTTTTAAAAACACTAATGGAAAGCAATCATGGATATCAGGAAAAAACAGAATTAAGAAGATTAAACTAGGAGCCTATTTGTTTGGGCCAAAATGAAGTAGGGAATGGGAATGGGAATGACCCATTCCCATTATTATTATTTGTTTTGAAATAAAGGGCCCTTGGAATGGGAATCCATTCCCCCAGGAATGGGAATGGCCTATTCCACCCCAAAGCCTTAGTAATTAAATGTCATTCCATTGTAAAAAAAAAACTCTCTCGATCCTTAACTCCATTGCTCGAACCCTAACTCCTCTTACACATCAACATTTCTTCTCATTGGATTTTAAACAATTTGATTCCATCTCTCAATCTGAAGAACTCTAATTCATCGTAAAAACCCGAATTCCATCATAAGAAAATTATTTTTGAGCTTATGATCTATGATTTAGAGCTGTTTTACTCAATAATTGATTTGCTTCATATTTTTTATTGTTTGTTGCTATTTCTTTTGATTTCGGATTGCTATGTGTTTTCAATATCTTTACTACTATTGTTGTTTCATTGTTGCAGTTTCTAGATTTGATGCTTATGGTATTCTTCCTTCTTCATGTCTGTTGCTTCTGCTGATGATTTTCAGTTCCTCTATCTATTTTTTGTAAGTGAGTTCTCTTCTCTCTGTTACATAATTTTTTGTAAGTTGATTTATCTCTAGTTCCATGGTTTCGTGCTTTTTTGGCCAGTTTTATTAGTTGGAAGCTTGTTTAGTTAATTACTTGATTTGCCTGAATTTTCAACTCCATTCATAGTCACAGCTCCTCATGATATATCTCACAATTTCCATTTCTTTTTCATTGTTTTATATTAATAATGTATTGGGTATTGCTCATTTGTTCTTTCTTATTCATTAGCTAATGCAAACTTAACCTATAGCTTTTGATTTACATATAGCCCATTAAAGAAAAAAGCAACAAAATTCTGTGTATTTTTTTAATTATTAAGATGATCAATTCATGCAATAAGGGCATCATTTGTCATTTGGGTTATGTTAAATTCTGTATTTTTTTTTTTGCTTAAAGCTTATTTATTTGTCATTGTTTTATATATCTTGAACTGTTACAACCATTCTTTTATCTGCTTACGAATGCTTATGTGTTTCTAGCATTTCTAATATGATGGTTGTGTTGATGGCTTTTATATACCCTTTATATATTATTATCAATTTTGCCAACTGAAGATGGATTGGTTAAGTATATAAAATATTATTATAAAGCATAATGTTAGGTAAGGTGTTGGATTATATATATATCATGAATTCTATCCTCAATTTTAAGTTAATTACTAATTGAATTTCTAAATATTTTTATAAATTTTTAATTTTTCACTAAAAACCTTATATTCTAAATACATATCAAATAAAAAGAGTATGAAATGGGAAAAAAAGAATTTTATGATACTAAAAATATTGCTCAAGAATATAAAAATATTAGATTTTTGTGAAAAATATGATACTAAATTTTATATATTTTCTAAATTAAAATTTTGTATATTTTATATTTTATAAAAAAGATTTTATACTAAATTTTGTATATTTTATAATTTATAATTTTGTATATTTTATATTTTATAAAAAAATTTGTATAAAAATTTTTTAGAACAGTAGAAATGAGTTTATGTAGTCAAGTCGATATGGCCTTTGAATATATATATGTACCACAATCATATAGCTTTTCCATGTGCTACACTATAAATTAACACTACAACAATATATTGATGCTGTAGCTTTTCCATGGTGCTTCTTATTCCTTTTTTTCTATATTTTATTCCTTTTATTCTTTTTCTTGTGTTGGCTGCAATTTTTCTTTGTTGCTGTTTTTTCTGCTTTGCTCATAGTTACAGCATGTGCTTTACTACATGTGCTTCTTATCTGCGTTTGAATTAGGTGCTTGAATTTTCTATTATCATGTATGTATTTTAATAGATATTTTGCATAAATGTAGGAAAATGAATGATTTTGGCCTCTCAACGAGAAGAAAGAAAAATTTATAGCAAGCTCAATTTGTTCGAATTGTTATTATTATAGTTTTTAATATGTATGTAAAATGGTATTTGATGAGTTCAATAGTTTTTAATGGGCGACAATTGAAAGACAAGAAAGATTGAGAATAGCTAATAAGAGAGTGATGTTATGTGAAAGAATGAACTTCGCATGAATAGACAAATATTCGATGTGCTTTATGAGATGATTAGCGACATTGGAGGTTTAAAAGGATCTAGAAATATGTCTATTAAAGAAATTATCATAATTTTTTTGGATGTATTATCTCACCACTAAAAAAATAGAAGTATTGACACCTTTTTTATTAGAAGAGGAGAAACGATTAGTAGATATTTCAACCTTTGTTTGAAGGTCATTCTTAAGTTACACAATCAATTGCTTTAAAAGCCTACGCCTATAGGAGATGATTGTCCAAGTGATAAATGGAAATGTTTTAAAGTACATAACACAAATCTTACTAATTTAATTGGTAAATTTATCAAATGGATAAATTCTTATCATTCTTTAATTTTTCTTCTATAGATTTGTTTAGGAGCACTAGATGGTACTTATGTAAGTGTGTTGGTGCTAAATGAGGATAAAGCAAAATATAGAACAAGAAAGGGTAACATTACAATGAATTTTTTAGTGTTTGTTCACCTGACATCCATTTTATTTATATTTTACCCAGTTGGGAGGGGTCGAAACATGATGGTCGTGTCCTTCGAGATGCTATTTCTAGACCTAATGGTTTAAAAGTTCCTCAAGGTACTATTAGTTTTTAATATGAAACTTAAAAGTTAAAGTTCTTGCATCATATAATAAAAAAATAATTTGTTTAATTTTTTATACATGAAGGTTGTTATTACTTGGTTGGTGCTGGCTATACTAATGGTGAGGGATTTCTTGCCCCTTATAGAGGGCAACGTTATCACCTCAATAAGTGGAGAGGTGGTAGACAACCACAATCTATAGAGTACTTTAATATGCAACACTCCAAAGCTAGAAATGTGATAGGGAGATGTTTTGCATTACTCAAAGGACGATGATCAATTATTAGAAGTTATTCCTTTAATCCAATAAGAACTCAAGGACGTATCATTATGGTATGTTGTCTATTACATAACTTGATAAGAAAATGTATGTCAACTGATAGCATAATAGAAGAAGAGGAGGATGATGAAGATGAGGATGAAGAAGATGAAAATGAAGATCTAAATAAAGTAAAATATATTACAATGGTTTAAACATCTAACAATTGGACCAATTTTAAAAATACTCTTGCCTAAGAAATGTTCAATAATTGAAGAGTTCAATGTTCTAGGCATTTATAAGATCTTATTTATATACTCGCCTTTTTTTGACACTTTATGTATGATAATTTATATTGAATTTTGTTTTTTAGTAATTCATATATATGGTTTGTGTATTATTTTTGTATATACTTTATTTTCTTTAACACAATTTATGTACTTGATTATATATTTGGATAGATTCTATTGAAAGTAATCAAGTTATTCGTGGTAGAGGTAAAAATAAAAGAGTATGGACTATAGAGGAGGATTGTGCATTAATAGAATGTTTGCAGAAAATTGCTACAAATCCAAAACATAAGCAAGATAATACTTAGAAGATTGGATATTTGGTTCGAGTTGAGGAATTGATTAATTAAAAGCTTCCTTTGCGTGGTATAAAAGATGATCCACACATTGATTCTAGATGGAAAACATTGAAAGAAACATATTATGTCGTTGCTGAAATATTAAATAAATATGGATTTTGCTAGGATGATGCAAGAAAAATGATACAATGCGAGAGAAGTGTTTATATAGAATATTGCAAGGTGCATAAGACCTATTTTGATTCATACTTCTGTTTCTATTACTGTTGAATTTGCCATTTATCTGCTATTTGCTTCTATTGCTGCTTTATTGTAAATTGATTTAATCAAAGTAAAACATGATGTGAAAGTCTTTTAATGTTCAGGAACCACATGTGTATGTCTAGCCCACCTGCCCTTATAAGCTTTTTTTCACAACATGTGGGATGCTTGTTATTTGATTCAAGTTTTTATTATATATATGCTGGATTTATTTTAACCATTTGTTAATAGGATCACTTGCATTTTTGTATTTGAAAGAAAGAAATCAGACCAACCCAACAACCAAAACTGCTAGATTAATAGAAAACAATTATTGTGTTTTTAAATTTATACAAAATATATAGAGATTAGAGTTTTTTATAGGTATTCCACATATGTAAAGGTATTTGTTGGCCATTTATATTTAGATTAGTTATCAAGGGAAAATAAATCTCTTGTGATTTAGATGTAGGATTTGAATTTGATTGGATTTTGGATATAATATGGATTGAATTTAAATGGCTAACTTAACTGATTTGCAATGACTTTTGTTTCTGCCACATGCATTTGATGTACTTTGTTTGTTATGACCTGTATTGAATCAATATGTAAAAGTGAGCAACATGAACTTATTTGCAAAGATTGAGCCTACTTTAACCCAAATCCAGTGCACAAAAGCACTTGTCTTTCAGTTTTGGCATATGTTTTGTTGAATTCAGTATAAACTAACTGTTACTAACTTGTTCCTATATGTGAATTAAAAATTATGCTGCTTATATTTGCCAATTGATTAGATGGAGCCAGTACAAAATATATAATTCTATAGGAAAATTGCAAACTAGGAATGTGAATATTGTTGCAATTACATGTGGATGTAATTGCATGAGTTTATTTATTTCTGTATCCACCCAATAAATAGAGACTTGAGCATGAATTATTTATTTCTAACTTTTTTTATTTTATTGACAGACTCGTAAGAATGTAAAGGGTCTTTAGAATGTATATTTTCCTTTCTTTTATGAAATTAGAGAATTAATTGGCAAAAGTCGGGCTACCGGCAAAGATATTGAGTCATTTGATGATGCTATACAAAATATGGAAAAAGAAATGGCAAATGAGAGAGATTATACTAATGAGGACAATGAAGAGGATGATGCCATATTTATAACTCAGTCCATTACTCATTCTGAATCTAAAAGAGCAAGAAAAAGGAGCAAGCAAATGGCTAAGGAACTGAAGAAGATTGAAGATCTACAAAAAGCCGCATTACTTGATGTGTCTGCTTAATTCAATAAATTCATGGAAAATATGAATAAACATCTTGCTACTATGGCAAATACTTGGTCTCGTGCAGACGAAAGTGAACGAGAAATAGTTGATAAAAGTAACAAAGTATTAGGTGAGTTACTTTAGATTAAGGGTCTAACTAGTTTTCAAGCTTTGCAAGCTGCAGATATCCTCACAGCTAAATCAAATAAATTGAGATTTTTTTATCAATCCCCACGCAACCTTAAAAGACAATATATTTTTAGTCTTCTTTATGTTGCTTGATTAGTGTATATTTTGTTATATTTTAGGTAGGTAAATTGTGTTAATTTTTTGTTTAATTATGCTAATTTATGGTTAGATTTGGTATTTATGCTTATTTTATCTTTGTAGGTCATTAATCAAGGTTTAATGGGGATTAGTCAAAGATTTGGAGCATTAAAAGTCAATTTTTGAAGACTTGGTAAACACAGGCAACAACAGGGCCATATGTTAGGCCGTGTAGTCTGCTGGAAGAAATTGTTACCCTAAACACGGGTCGGGACATGCTCATGTTCCAGGCCGTGTAATGCGCTACCAAATTTACTTATCCAAGACACGGCTCGAGACATGCCTGTGTAAGTGCCCGGATATTGCATAATAGAGAGACACGGACGTGTATGAATTAAACATGGTCGTGTATGCGGAAGCGTCAGGATTAAATTGACTTATTTGGATGCTAATATGAGAAGAATTGAAGGGAGACTATAAAAGGAACAAAAGAACACCTATTTGAGGATTTTTCGACAGAAAAAGGAGAACTATTAGGGCATTATTGAGTATCAAAATTGGAGATCAGATTCGAAATATCAAGAGATTGAATTTCTTTTCTTCTTCTTAATTCTTGTAATTGGTGATGGATTTCTTTTATTTGTTTTTAGAGTTTAGTTTCGTTATGTTAGGCTAGATTTTTATTCATTAGGAGATTAAGGATCCGAACATGAATTAGTTAATTTTCCTTTCCAATAAATTCTTTATTCATGCAAAATTGTGTTTATTGAGTTTAATACTTGTTT
>CATIWO010232973.1:0-15561 GCA_949673435.1 Macaranga tanarius | reverse complement strand
TTCTAACTTCAAGCCAAGTACCACTTCAACTATGAACTAAACAAATGAAAATGTATATAGAAATTGGAAAAACATAAACTAGAGTAGAATCCAAAAATAAGAACAACTAAGAACAACCCTCAAATGAACATGAAAGGGTCCTATTTATAGGCCTAAAGACCTAGTGAGAAAGGTAATCTAAGCCCTCTCTAACTCTATCTAATTAAAAGATAAGAGATAAGTCCCTATCTATCCAATCTTCAGCTGAAAAATATCATCTCGTGGGCTGTCACACAAAGCTGGCATGGGTGCGCAAGACACATAAGTATACTGAACTCTGTGAATGGCACGGCAATGCTCGATTTTGGCATGGCCGTGCCACTCTATAGCATAGCCAAACATCACTTGAAACAAGGCTAAACACGGCCACACTCATCCCCAACGTAGATAAGACTTTATCTTGAGTCCTTAGCCTATCCAAACTTCAAGGGTTGATCCAATCTTCATCCAAATGCATCCTACAAAACAAAAACACAAAAGAATTTATCTAAAAACAAATAAAGCCTACTAATTAAGACAAAACAACTAAACTAACAAAATTAACTACAAACTAACTAACTGATGCAACTAGTAGGCCTAAAATGCAATAAAATAGAGTTCTTAAAACATGTGTTTTTCACACTCATCAATGATCAATTCTAAAATGACATTAAGCACAACAATAACCAATGAATTAAAACTAATAACCTAGCATTAATCACATTAGGCATATAAAAAATTAGAATAAGAACCCTAAAAAGAATTTAGCCACTCATATCAAAAAGAAAAAAAAAGAAATGAAGTAATAGAAGAAATTCTAAACATTATGAATAACAGAAAGAGTTGATAACAGAAAACCCCCTTCCACAATATAGTAAGGAAGCCTTTTCTCTTCCAACTTCAAAGCAATTCTCTACTTCTAATATAAACTAAAACAAAACTAATAAAAATGTGCTATGAAATAAAGAAAAACAATAATTAAAAATGCACACAAAAAGAGTCCCCTTTTAATTAGGGAAAACTCCTCTTTATAGCCCTCACACTCTCTCTCTAAAACTTCTAAATCTTATCTAATCTAGCGCTTAAAAGGTGAGCTTCATCCTATCTAATCTTCAACTCCAAATTTACTTCTAATTGGCTGCCACATCAACATGCATGGGTGTGTAGGAAAATGACATAGTTGTGCAACATAGTAATCCTGAATCATCCGGAGGCAGGCACGACCATATAGGATTTTGGCACGGCTGTGCAGCCCTATGACTTGCTTTACTCTTGGCTCAGGCATAGCCATGAAAGAATATGGCACGACTGTGCACCTCTTATGTGAAGATAATCTCCAACTTTGATATCCCAATCCTATCTTATATTCATTTGCTATCTCCATCCTCTTCTAAATGCATCCTACAAACAAAAACTCAACAAAAATTGCTTATTCAAAATAAAATTAACTAAATCCTAATACCATAAACAAATTAACTAAAATTAACTATACTAACTAAAAATCAATTAAATATGCAACTAACTAAACCTAATATGCATAAAATAAAGTGCTCAAAATAAACATTTTTTACACTTATCAGAAGTAGAAGTTTTCTGCTAACCAAAAAGGCTTAGAGAAGAGGAAGAACAACAGTTGCTAAGGTTTTGTTAGCTAGGTTTTGCATTGATTAAAGTAAGATTTTAATGTTATCTTCCATTTTCATCAAGAATTGAAGCATTTCATGTTATATTCTTAAAGAAGATCGTGAGAATTTTGGCTGATCATAGGTGATTAACAAATGGGAGGAAGAATTTGAAGCTTTTTCTTTTACTGGAATTTTTGGTGAGTGAAGTTTTTATCACCTTCTCCTTCCTATAATTCAAATTCTCTTATTGAAATGTTGTCTTTTGGTTGATAATGATTCTTGATTTTGAATTCTAAAGATGAAATGCTTAAAATATGTAATGTACATCAAAATCATGTTACAAATGTATAAAAATGAGTTAAACAAGAGCTGTAGTGAGTTATGAACCATTTTGGTTGAAAATATATTGATTATAGGTTAAAAATTTCATTGTTGCGAGTGCAGCATGCCTTTATAAGTCGATCAAGTGATGCCTAATCGATCTGGAGGCAGCTCAGTGCTAAGGCGGTGCCTTAGTGCACTGAAAAGGCACCTCCAAGCACTAAAAAGGTGCCTCAATGCTAAGAAGGCACCTCTGTGGTCAATTCTTATGATAAAATGGACTTAAATGCAAAATTTTGTAGCCTAACCTCAACCAGAAGCATGTCAACACCTATATAAACACTTAAATCACTTAAATTGATCTAAAATGAGTTAAATAGAACCTGTTTTACTAAAGATATATGTGATTGAGTTACAAATATAAGCAACCATGTAATTGAGCTTATTAAGTGAACTTGGAGTTAGTGTCCATCTTTTACTTTCAAAGTAAAGGATAGTTAGAAAGTTTAATACTTAAGCTTGTTAATAAATGCAAATGATATCAAATCTCAATTAACCTGAATGTGAAAAGGTTAAAGATTATAATTTTGTTCATTTCTAAAGTATAATAACATATGATAAACTTTCAACTCTCCGACATAGAGACTAAATCCATGTTAATTAATAAATCAAACCAAGAAAATATCAAGTTAAGTAAATGAGATATAAACCAAAGTAAATTACATGTTCCAAACATAAATGGAACTGAATTTTATAAGATTGAGAATGTGATGTTATAATGTTAAATAAATGAATATGCATACATATGTTTATATATATATATATATATATATATATATATATATATATACACACATGAGTACAGTCGAGACTGTGTATAACACTTTATTTAGGTACTTTAACACGTGGCACAATCAAAATTTTTCCCTAACTAGAAAACATAATTTACCACTAACATTAAATCTTATAATATTACATTATAATACTCCATAAGTATGTTTTCATAAATTAGAACTTTTTATTACATATGAAGATATTTAAATACAATATCTTATAGTAGACTGAGATTCTACCAAAAAGAAGCCAAAACATACGAATTACGATTCCTTAACCAAAGTATAACACACACATATTCATCATTCATAACCTCAATCAGTTATTTACCACTTTCCACTTAACAATAAAAGGCATCATATCACAAGAATCACTTATAAGTATTCACATCTCAAACTTATCATTTTGTATCCAGCCTGATCCATTCTCACTCAATTACATCACACTTAGCCTTATTGGCTTATTTCTCTCACAATCACAATCTCATATGTATCATAGACATGCCAAGCCACCCGACTCATCCTCATACAATGTTATTGGCGTGTCAGACACAAAGATGGTATACCTTAATTGCCTGGCTCATTCTCATACATATATATCGGCAATGCCAACCACCCGGCTCATCCTCTCATAATGTTATTGGCATGCCGTACACACATTACCACTCGACTCATATCCTTACCAATAATCACACACATGGCCACCCTGCCCATTTCTCATATTTACACACATATAGAGCTCACATATTATCACATTTCACATATAGAGCTCACATATCAATACATATCATCACATTTCATACTTCGAATGTACATATAGCATCAATCACATTTCCAATAGCAAAATTTTATATTCTCATCACATTCCATCACATGTCTTAATATCCACATATTATACACCTCTACACGCTGTCATGAATATGACATCCATCACCTAGTAGGTCAACACATAATATTCACCCTACCTCCAATTACACATCTCATAATACATATATAAATCCCACAGGATGTGCATGTTAGTATAGATATGCCCTAGGGCCATTATTGTATGTAGACATTGTATATTTATCCCTATGGCAATAAAATAATGATTTAAATTAAGTGTTAAGTTTATTTGAATATTCAACCTTAGCATCATATTGAATGAGTTTATTATCAAGAGTTGATAATATGAGTGACAAACTTGTTTGGTACATATACTGTAAATGTTCATAGTCGTTGGATTAATATATGGGTAGTATTAATCCCTATACTATCACCTTTGTCTATTTTCCTTGATCGGTATATGATATCGATAGGGGGAGGTAGTGAGTCTCATGCTACTTGATATGAGATATCAGAATAGACACGTGGATACTCATGTGATTGGTGGATCGAACTGTGACGTAAGATTTCTGATTGTATGGATATTCACTTTTGTCAACAATCACAATCTTGGGTATAATGGTGCATATGGTCCTTTGACCTGAGGTGACATGGTCATCCACATATGGTTAGTTTGAGTTTGTTACCGTTTAAATACCTATGCTAGCCACGTATAGGTATATGGCATGTGGTGGCTCTAGTTGGTTATATATAGGGATGAGTGATCGGCCAAGATGGAATTCATTACCTGGAGTGAACCAATATAAGATCCTATATTATCTAAGTTATTCTTGATGAATAAGTACTTGGCCAGGTCAAACTCGACTTACCCGAAAAGAGTTTCGGTGCTAGAAAAGAGTTTCTAGTAGTAGTCATATTTTATTGAGAATTGAACTTAATATGAGGTCATATGACTGAGGCAATTAGAGTTTGACTAAACCGTGGATTTAGCCGATATCAGGATCTTGTAATGAAGGGACATTTAGTACACGGTAATTATTTTCTATGGTTCTTATAGATCTACATAAAGCATTCATTTCTATTTGAGTAGTCGTGACATCTATGTTAGGGGTCACTCGTGACTTATGAAAACTAAATATGATTAATTGGGATTTTCACATTTAGGATGGAAAGGTGTTTCCATAATGTTAAGTGTTAATATTATTTCTCATTACCATTTATACTTAAACCTAGTAAGTCACACACACAAAAATTGCACTTATGAAGATTAATATTAATTAATTATTAATTAAAGAGTTTAATTAATTAATTAAATTAATTGAATTGGATTTGTACGTATGTGGGGATCTATCATATCCAGAAATCTAAATTCAAAGATTGGGACTTAATTACAATTAAATAAATATTAATTTAGACTTAATTTAATATGTGATATTAAGTTCAAGGACTAGATTAATATTTTCCTCCAAATGCATTCACATATAAGCCATGAGATGGACCATATATATTGATAAAAATGGGCCATGAGATGGACCATATATATTGATAAAGATGGGCCATGAGATGGAATATATATATTGATTAAGATGGGCCATGAGATGGACCATGTATATTGATAAAGATGGACTTGAAATGGACTTAGGATGGGGCTTTATTTAAAGAGTCTAAATAAGCCCATAAGTTATTTAGTTTGGTATGGAGTGGGCCTTCTCTAAGTGTAGAGAAGCCCATATGCCCATAACCTTAGCCCATATCCATTAAATGTTAATGATATCAAGGCTAAGGTTATCCATGTAACCAAATATAACCCACTCACTTGAAAAGCAAAGCTATGCATATAGATTGAGTGTGAGACACTCAATATATAGCAATGCATGTAGCTTGAGTATAAGATACTCAAACTATGAAAATGCATGTAGCTTGAGTATGAGACACCCAAGCTATAGCAATGCATGTGGCTTGAGTGTGAGACACTCAAGCTATGGCTATGCATGTGGCTTGAGTATAAGATACTCAAGCCATTATCATATTGTTTATGTTGATAGTTAGTGGAGTATGTAGAGACAACCAAGCCAACTTATGCTAATGCACATTTGAGAGCAAATTTGATATTCTTACAAAAGAGAGAAAATGATTGAGAGTGTCTTCTTCCTTCTTCTTCTTCAAGTGTAGAGAATTCAAATATACATAAGAGTTGTGTGATTTCAAGTTAAAGCCATTGTTGTATAAGAGTTGTACAAGTCCAAAGTCCATCATTTATTAGAGGTTGCATCCTTGTTCTATACATTCAAGCTTAGAGTGGCTCTAACAAGCTCTTGGGTCAAAAATAAGAGAGGCTTGTGGGTAGAGCTTCATCATCCTTGAAGATTATCCTTGTGTAACTTGTGTGTTTCAAGCTAGAGGCTTCATATTTGGGGAGCTAGGAGCTTGTAGATTAACATCAACCAAAGGTTATCAAACATACTACCAACTTGGAGTTTTGTAAGTGTTACCAAACCCTTAGTTGCTAGGTCTTGTATAGTGAATGCATGACTTAGTTATTTATTGATGTATTATATTGTCCTAGATGCATGTTTAGCTATGTATTTTCCATGTGATATGATCTATAGGCATTGATGTGGTTCATGTGTAATGCAAGTGTTGCATGCAATCAAAAATTTTAAAATTCCACACTTTTGGTTGTTGCATGATCCACATTTCCTTTAGTGCAATCATTAATCAACTTTTAACATACCATAATATTAACTACATTTCATAGTACAACCTAAAAATCATAACTCATCCAATACACTTAATACTTTTATCATAACAATAACTCAGTTACTCAACCATAATAACACAAAGATAATATACATATGAAACTCATATATCTTTTTCATCCTCATTATGATTTTATATCATTCACACTCATATGTTATCGTTGATAACACAAATACAACACCAAGTTTATGATACATCCAATCAACATATCTCACAAGGCATATTATTCACATCCAATACCAAATCATCATAATACTTATAACCCCCTTTCATTGAACATTAATATTCCATTAACAATATTAAAGATCACCACTCATCTAACTCATCGTGTTTAAGATTTATATAAATTATCCATTTACTCAAAATAGCACACATATAACATCATAATTATAATATAAAAGAGAAACTAATTATATATATTATATTAGTAACTACTTACCAAAATGCTTCCCAAAACCTTAACAAGTAAGAGTTTCCTTAATTGATTATATCTTCCTTGTCCTTTCCAATTCCTACACATAGCCATATATTAAATACACATACAACTCATGTACTTAAGCTTAACTTGTGTAACTTATTACCTCTAATTTGATATGTTCTAAAATCATGTATACACATCCTATAACATTGATTTTATTATAGGAACTATTACAAAGAGGGGACATTGTTATTATGGTGTTGTGCATGAGGGTGCCTTGATGGGAAGAACTTCCATACCCATGTCTAGTTCTAAAAATAATCGAACCTCTACTAAGCTTTTTACTACCTGTGACTATAAATATATTTCTCCACCTGTAAAACAGTATACTCTTAGTAAAACTAACTATTTGTATGAGTTTACGTATCTTATATAAGAGCAAAATATCGATGAATCTAATGCTCCTTTACTAAATCCTTATGATGCTTTTTTTAAACCATCCCCTTCATGGACTAGATCCATCAAAACTCTTGTTAGAAGACCCCAATCTTCTATCAAGGAGTACATACAAGCTTCAAAGTTTGATCAGCATCCAATTATAGCATCTCAAGCTGAGCAGTTCATCACCTTAGAAATTCCTCTAGAGTTTCTAAGGACCTGGTTCAGTCAGGGATACACTCACATCCATTTTGGTACTATCAAATTAGGTCTTACCTACTATGGTAGGCCAGGGCTTCTAGTCTTTACTAGAATTACTCTGTTAGACTCCCGTTATAAACAGTACTATTATGCAGTCATTGGTATTGTTGAAACCTTTTTAAATAACGGCTCAGTCTTCTTTACTTTTTTTCCAAACTATAACCTAGCCATTTCTGATCCTAATGCTCTTTCAGCCCTTAAAGTTCAGATTCAGATAGCTGGAGCTAAACAAATCCCAGAATCCATCTCCGCAACCTTACACTATCAAATTGTGTATCGCTTACAGAACCATGCCATAAACCTTACCATTCCAATCATGCAAAATGAAGCCTTACTAATAAAAGCAGACTCTCATAATTCTCCATCTTATTTCCACATCCCTAAGCAGTTGGCTAGGGGAGATTTGCTAAAGCTATTTCCTGAAAAGTGGGTCACTAATTATGAGAAGATGCATAAAGCAGTCCAACCTGTGCAGAGTACAGACCCTATCTTTATCAAAAAATTTGATGGCTTTATAGAGATTGTCTTTAAAAAGCCTGATGAAAGTTCTGATATGTTTACAACAATATTCATGATAACTCCTTATCCTAAGGAGCAGATTCTAATTACATCCTTTGATAATGAAGGAAGACCAGTTTATGCTTTCAAGCGTAATGGTCACTGTTTCTTTGATGTGTGTAGCTGTAATGATTGTTGTACGATCTATGATGATGAGAAAGAGGATTCAAAGGAAAAGACAAAGAGAAAGAAAGGCTATAGTGAAGAGGCCTTTCAGAGAAGATTTAATGATAGAGACCCTTCTATTGGGACTCTAGGAGAACCATCAGGGAAATATGATTATCTTGTATCATATTCTCCTACATCACTAATCAAAACCTCTCAACCTAAACCTTGCAAACCCTCACCAAAACCTCATAAACCAGATCCAAAACATCAACCACTTCCCTGCTATAAGTAGGCTTTGAAATGGATAAGAAAAGAGGAAGCAACTTACCTCACTCAGAAAATTATTCCTGAATAGCCAAGCCTGATAACTTGTTTGCATGAAATATTCATGTATCAGCCTGTAACCTATGACAGAGAGTTTCCACCTCTCATTCTAGAATTTGATACTAACTGTACCGCTCAGCCTTTTGTTTAAAATCCAACTACAGTTGATGCTAAAGGGAGACCCATGAGAGTTACTCCTGTTGAAGTAATATTGAACTGCTGGACGAAGAATGCTTGTGCATATAATTAAATTCTAGAGAAAGTAGAGGCCAAAGTAGATGAAATTGCAGAACATGTGAAAAGCACTGAGACTCGCCTATCTGGTTTTGAGTTAGAAATGAAGCGGATTTAAGATGACTTGTCTCGAGAAGTAGAAAGGAAGCATTAGGAGTTGATGCTATTGGTCAAAAGTAGGAGTGCTATACATCTCCGTCAGATGAAAGAGAATGAGATACTGGATCTAAAAGCTCAGATTGAACGATATTTTGAATGAAGAAGATCTCGACAGCCTTATCAGACTTCTTATTCTTCAGATCCATTTGCAGCCTACTATAACCTTTTCCCTTCTCTACCAAGCTACAATCTATCTCTATTTCCATCACCATCTACACCTTTAAATATACCACCTGGATTCCGAAGAATGGAACCTACCTATCCATTTCCTGACCAGACAAATAAAAAAGGCAAAACTGCCCATTTATCTGACCCTGAACCTTCTAAAAAGATAGATCCTTCAAAGGATCAGATGCAATTATCCTCATCCTCAACAGAATCAATTGAAGTAGAAAATCCACCAAAAAACCTTCTGGTATCATGATGGTCAATCTAATCTCTTCTTTTTTGGGAGATTATGCTCAGAATATCATGCCTAGCTTTGCAATTGATTCCACCTTAGAAAGTCCTTCATCTGAGGATTCATCAGAAGAATCTTCTGAATCAGAAGAAGAGGATATTCCTCAGCAGTTGATGGCTAATACCTAAGAATCCAGAACTGCTTCTCAGCCTCATGTAAAACCAATGGATGAGATAGAGATAATGCAGTTGACTTCAACACAATCAGCTTTTTAGCCAAAATCTAGCTTATCAGGTCCTTACAACCTGGAGTATCTCTAGCTCAGTACAGAGACCAATTCTTAGAATTCAGAGCTTGGATCAATAGTCAGATGTTACAACCTGGAGCAGTTCTTAAAGATATTATCCAGATGTTTCTGGCTAAATTGATTGGCAAGATGTCTAATTAGTTTAACAGCCTAAATGTCTATGCCAAAGCTCAATTGATTGAAACTAAATCAGTTGATGAATTATTGGTACTCTTGCATTTTGAGTTCCTTGGCAAGTGGGAGGATGATCTAGAAATCACCAGAAAAGAGTTCTATCAAATGAAGTGTTATTCTTTAAAGAATAAGGATTTAGACCTACATTTCAAGAACATGTCTATCAAGTTCTACCAGCTGGGTGGAACAGTAAATCCTGACCTAAAGCAAGCCTTTGTAGCTTTAATTCCAAAAATCCTATCCTCAAGGATGTTCTCTATTCTTCAACAACAAAATCAGAAGATTAAAGATGTTCCATTGGGAAATTTGTATCAGGTCATGATTCAAGCACACTCTCATCTATGTGAGTAGAGAAGAATCATTAAGATGTATGTAGGAGGAAGGAAAAATCCTCTAGTTAAGCTATCTTACAACAGACCAAACTTGCAGATCAAATGCAAAGATTCCTCATCATGTGTTTGTCCTGGCAAAAAGAAAAAACATTTCTTTAAGTTAAAAGGGAAGAGAAAGTTGAAGCAATGGAGGTATTTTCATAGAATGAAGTTTTGAGGGAAAGGCACCACATACAGATATTATATTTGTGGCCAGAAAGGACACTTTTCAAAAGCATGTCCTTCTAGACCAAAGAAAGCAGCAAAGATGATTCAAAAAATCCAACAGATCACCTCTGTGGATTTTGAAGATGCCGATATTGAATCCCTCTTCTCTGAGGAAGATGAACCTTCACCAAAGAGTATTTTTACTGCGTGCAATGTAGAGACTTTTGATCATTTAGAGTCTGATGATGATGAGCCTTTATAATTTTCTCTTGATAAAATTGTTTCTCTAGTTCAAGAAGCCCAACTTATTCCTTTAATCCCTTTGTAAATTTACCCAACAACCTTTTCCAAACCTATAAAAGTCATTGCTCTTATTGATACTTGACCACGAACCACCATTCTAAACCTAGATGTTCTTCTATATGACTGTTGGCAAAAGCATGATGAATACTTCAGAACTGCCAATGGAGGATTTTCAAAAACCAAACATATTACCAAAAATCCCATCAAAATCTAATTTTTCCCTACATGTTATATTTGGACCAAAGTTCTTAAATCACCCTTAACTAGGAAAGACATTGTCCTTGGATTTGATATCTATTGGAAGCTGAAGAAACTTCAGATTCTTCCTGATGGAATTAAATTCAAAAAAATACTTCCAACCCTACACCACCATTCCATCCTTTTTCAATGTGGAACCTAAAGCCATATCCTTTCAGTCAACTCATGAATTTTTATTACAGGTTTGTAGTGCAGATTCACATACTCAGTTCTTGGAAAAATGTTTCTCACCACTATGGCAAAATCCTGAACTTTTCATTTCCTTACCTTTCAAGAAGAATGAAGATGTCAATCCCACTAAAGCCACTCATCCTAGAATGACTCCTATAGATTTAAAGCTTGCAGAAGAAGAATGTCAACTATTGAAAAAGGAAGGCTTGATCGAACCAACAAAGTCTGAATAGGCTTGCTAAGCCTTCTATGTCAATAAGCGATCTGAACAGCTAAAGGGAAAGAAGAGATTGGTAATTGATTATTAGCCCTTGAATTTTTTCCTAAGAGATGACAAGTTCCCCTTGCCAAAAATTTCCTCACTATTTCCATTCCTATCAAAAGCAAAGATCTTTTCAAAGTTTGATTTGAAAGTAGGTTTCTAGCAACTTGGATTTAAAGCAGAAGAAAGATACAAAACAACATTTTGCATTCCTAATCAGCATTTTCAGTGGACAGTGATGCATTTTGGATTAAAAATGGCACCATCCTTGTTTTAGAAAGCCCTAATCAAAATCTATGAGCCTATTCTACATAGTGCTCTCATTTACATTGATGACATCTTATTGTTTTCTCCAGATGAGGAAAGTCACTTAAAGCTTCTCTAACAGTTTGCAAAGTTGACAAAGCAATATGGAGTAATGCTTTCTCCATCCAAGATGTATGTTGGTAAGATAGAAATTGAATTCTTAGGGATGTATTTCAAGGTAGGCCAGTATTAGTCTTGACCACATTTTGCCACAGAGCTCCAAAAATTCCCAAACCAAGATCTTTCTCCTAAGTAGATCAGATAGATCCTTGGGATTGTCAATTGCCTGCAGGATTTCATTCCACACTTGATAAAGAAGACTGTACCTTTAAGAGCCATACTGAAAAAGAATCCACCAGCCTGGAGTGAACAACAAATTACAGCAGTAAAGTAGTTATAGAAGGAGACACAGGATCTGCCACCCTTACAGATTCCCTCTACCGGTAGGAGAGTCTTACAAACAGATGCTAGTGATAAGTTTTAGGGAGCCATTCTCTTGGAAAAAGATGCACATAAGAAAAAGAGAGTATGTGCTTATGCCATTGAAAAATTCTCTGATTCAGAATGCCACTATCACTCCACCTTCAAGGAGATCCTAGCAATAAAATATGCCATTAAGAAGTTTGAATTCCATTTAATTGGCCATCATTTTAAAGTGGTCATGGATTGCTCTTCATTTCCTAAGATGCTAGAGTTCAAAGGAAAAACTCTGCCACATCCACAACTTCTCCGATGGAAAGAATAGTTCAGCAAGGATGACTTTGAGGTTAAACACATCAAAGGTGATAACAACCTGATACTAGATTTGCTTAGCGGACCAATTATCTCTTGTTCCATGGAAAATCCTTTCAACCTGAAAGTCCTTCCCATGGTATACATGTTTGAACCCACCAATTTAAATTAGCAACCTGAGCCATCTGTAACTCCCTTTCTTCTTAAAGGAGTTCTACCAGACATACCTTTTAACCTGTTCAGCAACTCAGCTTATAAAAATAGCCTTAACTTAAATCTTTGCCTATCAATCCAAGCTAATCAGACTCTATGGGCCTGATTATCTCCAAAACCTTGGTATCCATCCAAACTATCCTTTTGCAACCATATTCAGTTTTCTTAACCAAAGCCTTGACAAAAATTTCCAACGGTCACAGGAGCTTTTTGTATTTTTCTGGTATACGTGTCATCTCTACCGGGTAGCTTTTAATTTATAGCCACTCCTTCTAACTCAGTGTCTGAGAAAGCTCGATATGGGAAAAATGTCCAACCCATATCTAGTTACGTTTCTTAAATAGTTCTAGTCAATTACTGAATGGAGTGCATTTCTTACCAAAGAAGCGATTGCTCAGAATCTGACTCAGGCTCATCAATGTCATTCAGTCATTCTATTCTATTGACTATTTTGGAAGATACAAAAAGAATTCAAAATAGTTCCTAGCTTCCAGATGCTCCAAACCTATAATTTCTCCATGATTGATCACTTGTTCATCAACATAGAAAATATATTGCTCTGGAAACGATTGTAGAAGAGACTTTTTGAAGTTAACAGAAAAATTCCTATTGAGATATAGCCCAAAGCTCATGAAGATGCTCCATTGGAAACTTATCCAAAAGCTTATACAGCAGGCCTACTTGCAGATCAGAATTATTGGTTATCAACCCAAGGCCCAGGACAAGTTCTTAAAGTACTCGGACATAAGAAAAGCCCAATTCATCCAGTCCAAAACCAATAGACAGTCTTAGCCCATCCATGATAGATTATGAAGACTGGCAGGACTCACGTGGACATCCTCTGGTAGGATATTCATAGGGATATTCTCAAATAGATGATGAAAGTAGTGATAGCAATGATGAGAACAACATGCCATCAAGTCATGAGCCTATCAAGAAATGACAAGGAATACTGAAAATGACTTGGTGCCTTAAGGTGAAAATTATAGTTGTAATATTATAATTTATCTTTATGTTTGTATTATTGTCTAAAAGTCTTTGTAAAAGACTTATAAGTCAAAGAGTCTAGTATAAGTACTTGTCATGGACATAAAAGTCCAAGTTAAGTAAGTTAAGTCTTATTAGTGTAGGAAAAGTCTTCAGTCTCATAAATGATTGAAAGACTCTTTCTCGTCTGTATCTTCCTCCTCGTCCTCTATATAAAGGAGGCTTCTTTAGTTATTTAAGGCAGATAACCCTTAGTATACTGCCTTCGATAATTAAAAGTATGAGTTTCTAAATTTCTCTCTTGTTCCCTAAGAGGCTCTCCTCTATAGATATCATAATAATTATGTCTCTTCTATAAGTCATCGGAAAGTATGCTCTGTGCTTGCCTTGAAAGAGGATCCTACACATCAGAAATCTTATGATTAGAAAATGATCCTGTTTAACTAACTTCATTGAGATCATGTATATGAGCATATCCCTCTGTGGTAACTCACAGAGTTCATGAGCATAAAATGCAGGCAATGACCGGAAACCAGTACGGTTTGGCTAGCATAAGTTGCTCATGAGCTGAGTTTGTTACTATAGAGAGTATTTCTTAATCATCTATAACCTGGTGATGTGCTCATATGCCTGGTCTTGGTGGAGCTCAGGAAAAATGGTATTAACCTAACTTTAAAGGCCTCTACCTTCCCATCTGCACCGATCTTTCTCTTGAAGATCCATTTACACCCAATGGGTATAATACCCTCAGGTGGATCAATAAGTGTCTAAACTTGGTAAGCATACATGGAATCCATCTCAGTTCTTATTGCCTCAAGCCATCTTGAAGAATCTTTATCACATAAAGCTTCTTTATATGTAGTAGGATCATCAACATGAATGCTTTCTTCATAAATATGCAACTCTTGCATGTCATGGAGAAAAATGTATCTCTCTGGTGGACGAGATACCCTACTAGACCTTCTAGGAGTTAGTGTGATGACATTCTCAATTGGAATAGGGTTGATTAAAGTCCATTTAATCAATTTGTTGGCCTTCTTTAGATGACTCCTCATCTAATATTATCTTCCTTTTTTTGCCACCTTCCTTAAAAAACTGTTTCTTAAGAAATATGGTAGCTCTACTTACAACAACAACTTGTTCAGTAGGAAGATAAAAGCAATACCCTAAACTGTCTTAGGATATCCAACAAACCTTTCTTCAATTGATTTCACATTCAACTTGTCCGATTTTAGCTTTTTAATAAAAGCCGGGCACCACTAAATTCTAACATGTTTAAGACTTGGTGCCTTACCATTCTATAACTCATATGGTGTGGTAGGAACAAGCTTGGATGGAACACGATTAAGGATGTAACAGTCCATTTGGAGTGCGAAACCCTAAAGTGATATAGGAAGATCGGTGTAGTTCATCATAGATCATACTATATCCAATAGGGTACGGTTATGCCTCTCAGATACACCATTCAACTGTGATGTTCCAAGTGGCGTGAGCTGTGATACAATGCCGTATTCCCTAAGGAACTCTGTAAACTCAGTACTTAAGTATTCACCTTCTCGATCTGATCGAAGAGTTTTAATACTTTTCCCGGTTTGGTTTTCTACTCGGGCCTTGAACTCTTTAAACTTTTCAAAGGATTTACTCTTATTCTTTATAAATAACAAGTGCCCATACCTTGATAGATCATCTATAAAGGTAATAAAATAATAGAAATCACCTCTAGCCATTTCACTAAACGGCCCACATAATCACTATGTATGATCTCTAATATATCATTGGCTCTTGCCATTTGTCTAACAAATGATGATCCAGTCATTTTTCCTTGAAGACAAGCCTCATAAGTTGGATTGGATGCAGATTCAAGATTGCTCAAAATTCCCATCCTTTCCAACTTCTTGATCCTATCCTCCGCAATATGACATAATCTCAAATTCCATAGCTATTTGGAGTTAGAGGCATTATCAATTACCATTACTTTCACATTAGATTGAGGCTCATTGTTATTGGTCATATTATCAACATAATAT
>CATIWO010232943.1:0-26331 GCA_949673435.1 Macaranga tanarius | reverse complement strand
TGATTGCTTAGCTAATTGAGAGACAGTTAAGTGGATTAATATTGATTAAAGGTTGTGTTTAAAATTGGAATTAAAAGGCATTAGGTTGGTGAGAGTCGGTAAACTTAGTATTAATTAATCTCCAATTAATTATAGGTTTATATGAGAGGAAAATTTATAGTTTCTAAGATCCCTTCAAAATGAATTAAAACTAGTGTAGACCTAGTTGTGTAATCAATCCTTTGAAATGGTCAATTGAGAATAAGGAACCCTAGCTTTTAAAATTTGCCTTAAATTTGTGTTTTTTTTTTTACTTTTCTTAATTTAGTTTCTTTGAAATTACAAACTCTATTTCGTTGTCTAGACAATCAACCATTGTGAGTATTACAGTATTCAACTTCAAATATCTGAGGGACGATATCTTTATTTACTACTTGATACGATTCTGTACGTTTGCGGATTAGTACACATCACAAAGCACGCCACCTATTGTGGTGTAGCATGCTTTGGTAATTAGGGCACACTATTCTCTACAAAACTTGGATTAAGGTGATTCAAAATGCTATATAAAGCTAAGAGAAAGAGCTACAACTTTACTAAAAAAATCTAGAGCTAATTCGATTGTATCCAAGAGTTAAAATTCATGTGAATTATCAAGTCATGCAGAGAGATATAAAGGTTATCTAAATTCAACTAGGACTCAACTTTTCAAGTCTAATATGAATCCAAACTCATTAAGGGCGACTTGTGGATTAAACATCTTATTATTCATTCATTCATTATTCCTTATGATTTTGCATTCAAAAACATAAAATTTATATACTCATCATTCATTCAAGACCTAGTTCGAGGCATTCAACATTCAAGTTATTCAACATTCAAGGAGTCCAATAGGGCAAGATTAGAGGGTTTCTTGTCTCTTTTTCTTCTCTTAATTTCTTTGAGTAGTTTGTAAGAATGTTTATTAGCTTTTGTTCTTGTAAACATGATATTATTAGGCTAGATTTATTAGGTACTAGGGTTGATTTAAGTAGCTTAGGGATATATTAACTCTTACACTTTGCTTTAATTTAAGATGATTTCTTGCAAATGAGTTTTATTCTTATGCTTAATTATATTTAGTGATTGGTTATGGTTTTTAGCATGTTGAGACTGGAAGGTGATGCATGCTTTTGTGCTTATTGTTTAATTTGAATATTCAAATAAGTATTATGAGACGAGGAGGTGATTAATTTTTAGGACCTAAAATAAAATCTGCTGCTGATGTTAATTGAGTTGGGAAACTTTTAAATTATCAATATTGCATGATTTATCATTGAGCTTAAGTTTGGTTAAGGATTTATTAATTTATATTTATTGAGGCGGGAGTCCATAAGTTTAGTTAATAGCTGAATTAATTAAACAAACTTATAATTACTTTGAAACATTTTATAAGTACAATAGTTGATGAGCATTATATGCGTGATTTAAACTTAGGTTAAGGTAATTTGTTAATGAGTTAATATATGAACCAAATGAAAGGTAATATTCTAGTATATGCATTCATCATATTGTTGTTGTCAATTAGATCATAGTTTTAGTTCGAATTACTTAGTTTAATTTAGGTTAAAATTTCGGTAATTTGGGGTGTAATTATAGTTTCAAATTCCAAATTTAATTTGATTTGTTTAGACAAATAATTAACTAAATAAATTAGTACTCAACAAATTAATTCTTGTGGGAATGATACTATACTTATTACTTTATTACTTGAGCAGTCCACGCATTTACGGTTAGCATCAATCAGAGACCAAACTTATTTAATATTTCACTAGCATATTTCTTTTGCGAATAAATATTCCCCACTGATATTGTTGGACCGGCATTCCCAAAAAATATATCATCTTTCTTAAGTCATTCTTATTCATTTCAAACACCTCTAAAAATATATCATCTTCCTAAGTCATTCATTGGTGAAAAATTTAGAAAATAGTTTTTTTAGCAAGATTTTGTTAGTATAGATGTGCCCTAGGGCAATTATTATATGTAGACATTATATATTTATCCCTATGGTAATAAAATATTTATTTTAAATTAAGTGTTAAGTTTATTTAAATATTTACCCTTAGTATCATGTTGAATGAGTTTATTATTAAGAGTTGATAATATGAGTGACAAACTCATTTAGTACATATACTATAAATATTAATTGCATTCTTTTACTTTATTTTTTAAATGAACTTCTTGTAATGCAGATTTAACATGGCTAACAATAGTGGAGAAGCAAGTGAACTTCTTGTACTGTTTTTTTTTTTTTTGATTTTTCTTTTGCCTTCTTTATTCATAATAAAAATTATTTATCTTTTTGGTTAATTGGTTTATTCATAATAAAAATTATTTCTGCCCAATATTTCATTTCCTCACTAAATGCCAATTCATTTTAAGATTTATATATATATATTAGCAACAAAAAAAAAATAATAATAACGTTGCTGCTGTCTTTGGCTTTCTTTTTTCTGATTTTGTTTTGTTTTTGTGCATTTTTCATTTCACTGCTTCTACTTCTACTTTTTCTTTTGTAAGTGTTATACTTCTACTTTTGATATTTGTGAAGTTTGTGGCCATTGCTTTCTTTCTTAATATAATTATAGTCAGCAGAAGGCTTAGACGACAGATGAGTTTAAGAAATTTCAAGTCCTAAAATCACGTTGAGCTTTATGTCTAAGCTCACATCAGTAGTGTAATGGTTAGACATGTTTATTTACCTTTTTTCCAATAGAAACTTTAATTTAACGATTTAAGTGATTAAATTTCTTTTTTGTTCCTTTGGTACATAGTTAATTTTGTTCCTCATTCTTTTTCCTCTTGCTATGACAATTGAGGAGAATTATGCTAGAGAATCATTGGATGGGAATGGTAGATTACTGACACTGGTCCTTTTCTTCACTTCTTTTCTCTTTAAGGACCATTGCATGGACCACAAGTCTCTTACTATTGCTTCGCTTTCCTGTGATTATGTAGGTTATCCTTGATTCTGTTAAGGGATCAATAGTTGATTATGCCTGTGAATTGGAGATCACAGAGTAGGTTTTAGGTTCATTTCATTGTAGTTATCAGCCTTTTGAACTGTCTAGTTGTTAGACTGACCCTTCCCCCATCTCTGTAATTTTTTGTTGTACTAAAAATGACAATGTTCTGAATCAACTTCTTGTTGCTTGTAGGTGTGAGCCTCTTCCAGATGGTTAATTCTATCTAGAGGTGAAAGTACTATCTTTCATTTCCTTGCAGAAATAAATTGATATTGTGCTCTCTGTCTTTGAAGAAGTCAAATGTTTTCTGAAATGTAGCCAAGTAATTGACAAACTTGAACATGATGTATATCTTTGGTCTTTTGGAAGTGACAGGACTTTATGCTTGATGAACCACTGCACATAAGATGGGCAATATTTCTGATTATTGACAACTAGATCTAGGAATGATCGATACTTGAAAAATTTAGCGTGCAGGATCAAAAATTTAGCACTGTGAATGAGATAGGATATTTCTTATTAGTGAAAACTGGATGTAGAAAATGATACCAAGAAACTCGAACAATTCTAATGTGCAGGGCTTGAACCATAGCAGTGGGTGAAGGAAAGGGCAGTTCAAATGTCCCATTTGATCTCAGTGTGCGTTCATGTTTATATATATTTTTTATATTCAATAACACTCATTTTCTGGCAGGTTGAAAGTTGCTGTAGATTTCACATCCTCCCATCTTGGGATCAAGATGGGTTAGCCTGGCCTTGTATTATCCGCTTTAGCTATGAAAATTAATCCAGGCTATTTATAAGAGTTAGCCTTCACATATTTCTTTTCTTTTTTCTTCCTTTTTTTTTGTCATTCAGATATTATGTTGCAGAGGTTGAATGGGTCTAGGATGATCCTCCGAAATAAAGAACAGAGGTATGCTTGCTGCTTTTATCTGCTTATCCTTCCTCTCTTTTTTTTAATCATTTTTATCTATTTTTATTTTTTTTCTCGTAAGAAATTCTTTTTGTGATTTCAGATGAAGACAGCAGCTGATATTTGTGTCCTGTATGACATCAACAAAAAGGAGAAGGCTTAATGTGTTCCTCAGTTTCCATGTTCTGTATTCAGTCCCAAAAGCTTTTCTGGTCTCACAAGTTGCAATGTTTAGGGTGGCAAATGAAGCAGTACTCCTCAACTGGTGATCCAATGAAAATTGATTTACTTGTTCAAACTTTCTCCTTATTTCTTAGCGTGGTTAATTGTCTAAATAGCCAGATGGCGATGATGAAATTTTCTTATATTTTGCACTTGTAATCTTAGCATTTAAGGCTTTCTTTTAGTACATCTTTTTGGGTCTAATTAGTTGTTCATTTAAATTAACAACTAATTATATGGACATGGAACTATTTGTTGTTTTTTATTTATTATGTAGTTTGTACATTGAAATATATATGTAATGTGTTTCTTTACACATTTATTGTTGTATTTTTAATTTTTTATATTTGTAGCTTACCAATTTTCAAAAAAAAAAAATACATATAATATTAGTGGCGGAATCATCAATTCGTCGCTATAAAGAACTAATGTATTTCACCTCTGTTATTAAATATAGTGATAGAAATTAGAATCCATCGCTATATAGCGACGGATTTCAATAATCCGTTGCTAAAGATAGTGACGGATTAAAAAATCCATTGCTATATAGTGACGGATTTCAACAATCCGTCGCTAAACATAGCGACGGAAATGCAAATCCGTTGCTAAACATAGTGACGGAAATAAATCCGTCGCTAAACATAGCGACGGAAATGCAAATCCATTGCTATTTTTATCGACGAAAAAGAATATCCGTCGCTATCCATAGCGACGGATTTGAATTTTCTGTTGCTAAAGTTTAGCGACGAGCATTTTAATAATAGAAAATTTTCCGTCGCTAAGCCATTTAGCGACGGAAATGTTAATTTTAACGACGGAAAAATCCGTCGCTAAATCGGCAGATTCTTGTAGTGCTTAAAATGGACTTAGGATGGTACTTTATTTAAAGAGTTTAAATAAGTCCATAAGTTGTCTAGTTTTATATGGAGTGGGTCTTCTTTAAGTGTAGAGAAGCCCATATGCCTATAACCTTAGCCCATATCCATTAAGTGTTAATGATATTAAGGCTAAGGTTATCCATGTAACCAAACATCACCCACTCACTTGTAAATAAAAATCATGAATATAGATAGAGTATGAGATACTCAATCTATCAAATGCATGTAGCTTGAGTGTGAGACACTCAAATTATAGCAATGCATGTGGCTTGAGTGTGAGACATTCAAGCTAGGGCTATACATGTGGCTTGAGTATGAGATACTCAAGCCATTATCATATTGTTTATGTTGATAGTTAGTGGAGAGTGTAAAGACAACCAAGCCAACTAATGCTAATGCACATTTGAGAGACAATTTGATATTTTTACAAAAGAGAGAAAAAGATTAAGAGTGTCTTCTTCATTCTTCTTCTTCAAGTGTAGAAAATTTATAATTACACAAGAGTTGTATGCTTTTAAGTTAAAGCCATTATTGTACAAGAGTTATACAAGTTCAAAGTCCATCTTCCATTGAAGGTTGCACTATTATTCCATACATTCAAACTTGGAGTGGCTCTAATAAGCTTTTGGGTCAAAAATAAGAGATGCTTGTGGGTCTTCCTTGTGCTACTTGTGTGTTTCAAGCTAGAGGCTTCACATTTGGGGAGCTAGGAGCTTGTAGATCAACATCAACCAAAACTTATCAAGCGTGCTACTAACTTGGAGTTTTGTAAGTGTTACCAAACCCTTAGTTACTAGGTCTTGTATTGTGAATGTGTGACTTGATTGTTTGTTGATGTATTATATTGTCCTAGATATTATCATGTGATATGATCTATAGGTATGAATGTGGTTCATGTGTGATATAAGTATTGCATACAATCAAAAATTTTAAAATTCCGCACTTTTGGTTGTTGCATAATCTACACTTCCTTCAATTTTATAGGTTAAAATGCTTATATGATAAATTTTAAATAGTAAATTGACTTAGAAACCATGCTTTTTATATTATTTTTATTTTTTCTCATTCTAATTATACTCTTTCAGGTTTTATTACAAAAAAAGTTACTTTTTTTCACTCATTAAACTAAACTTTTAAAATATTAAATATTATTTTTGTTATGTTAATTGTAATATTTGAATTGCTATTTATTTCAGTTAGGCTTTTCTTTTACTAATTGTATAAAATTTTAAAAAATTATTTTATTTATTATTTTGTTAATTTATGATGGTTCAATTTTTACTTTTATTTTTATATTATATTAAATAAATTTTTATTTTTAATTATTCAACTATATTCGCTCAAAAAAAGTATTCAACTATACTTTAAAAAAATATTTATTTTGTTTTTATTATTATGGTTGAATTTATTATATTTATATTTTAATAATATTTGATATATGTTTTAAAGATTTAATTATTATAAGTGAAGAAAGAATTAATTTTGAAGAAAATGAAATATAATATAAAAGGAGTGCATTTAATTCAATCTATTGCTTAAAATGAGGAATATAAGCAATTTAACCAGTAAAATACATTAGAGACATCATTTTAAAATATTTTTTACCAATTCAGACACTTAATTGAAAAAATAAAATTCAAACACCAAAATAGGAAAAATCGAAATGTTTAAACATTATTTATATAATTTTTCTAAAATAAATGTTTTATTCTTTCATTAAAAAAATCATTTTTCAATTTTTTCTCTTATCTATAGGCTTAATTCAAAAAAAAAAAAAATTTATCAAATCAAAAATTTCATCAATTTTAAAACATATGCTAAAATCAATTTATTATTTTTTAGTGGATTGCTACAAAGTTGGCAGCGGAATTATTTTAAAATCAAATAAAACCTAAGTTCTTTTTTTCAGTAACAATTAATATCTTTTGACGAGATAGTAAAATTTGACAAAAAAAAAAAAGTTTAATGAGTTAAAACAATTAATTTTTATTTTATTTGATTATTAAAATTAATGTCAGTAGCAATTTACTAAAAAAATTTGAATTTAAAATTAGTTTGATTTAATGTTAAAATTTTAAAAAATAAATTACAATTTATTATTAAAATTAAAAAATAAATAAGGTTTAAGTTCAAAAATAAATGTAAATTTGACATCTTTTCTCTCTTCTTTGGTGATTTAAGCCTTTTCTACCTACTTATCTTACATCCGTTAAACACCATCAATTTTTGCGTCCTTGCACCCCCTTTTTGGAAAGATACTATTTCACAATTTTCTACATGCTCAAAAAAATGGTCTCCATTCTTACAAACCGAAAAAACAACATAAAAGTAACCTGAACCACTTCTGTACAAACAATTGGACACCTTTCTCTCACATGCCATATCGACTCAGAAAAAGAATATTGAGAAAACAAAAGAAACAAAAAAGCATTGTTCAATTCCATAATATTCACAAGTGATTTTTATTGATAGTCTAACAATGCGAACTTCACATGTAAACCAATCTTGCCTCCATCAGTTACTAACTTGGCCGCCGTAACCAACCAATGTCCAGGAGCATCATGCCCACCTCGTACTACCTCAGCTGTCTCGACGTATTTAAGCAGTTTGCCAGAGCGAACTGGCACTGGAGGACCATCCGGATATACACCAGAGTTAAGTGCAGCCGGAGGTTGCTTTTCTGGACCAGTGGTGGTTCGCTGAGTTATTGTGAATGTTGTGCTCAGATTGGTGAGAAAACTTGATTTACGAGATGCCTCTGGTGCAGCAGCCCACTCAGTCTTCCGGATGGTGCAATTTGGTAAGTGTGTGAATAGTAAACGAAGGTGAAGCACTGTCTTTGGCCACTTCCCCTTGCTAAGGAGCTGAGCACCAGTTACAATAAAAACACCGCCTGAATCTCCCTGTAACCAATTGGGATCATGCTTAACAACAGATGTGCACACCTTCGAATATCGCTTCCATCTAACTGGTTCCAAGAACTGGTCACTATATTGATAATTGTCAGAACCTCGCCATTCACATGGCCGGCACATGGTGGTTTCTGTCAATGAAAAAGTCATGATATTTGGAAGGCTTGAAAGGTGCTGTAGATGTAATGCTAGTCGATTGCATTTCTTCCCTTCTAAGTACAACCGTAGGCCAACAACAGGTTTTTTATCACATGAAACCTGAAATGTTACAAGATCAAGGAACTTATCACTAAGCATTCAAAACTGGACACTGCACCTCTTCTCACAGTTCGTCAGGTAAAGTTTACACTGGTAATGCAGTAACAACAAATTGAATTTATGTCAAGCAAAGAGAGAACCAATAATGCCCCAGTTTCATAAAGTCAATGACAGATGATTTTGCATTTGATTTCATCGTCAAGATGAATACTTGAGTATTGGTAATTCTAAAGAAACCGGCATTTTAGATGCCTCAAAGATCATAATCAATATATGCAGGCAGTGTCTGTTTCAACTGCAATGAGAACATAGGCCTGCCTATTGTAGTGAAATATGAGAATGATTCAAAGGATTCAGATTGCTTTATATCCACACATTTGAAAAGACTAGCCATAAGCAGAGGTATGTATAAATCATCGTAGGTTAAAAGAAATAAAACCTGTATTCAAACAAACAAAAGAAACAAAAACAGCCTAATAAATATATGTAATCGCACTGATGCCCTACACCCTGCAGCCCCACAATAGCAGGGCGTCACCAATTAATAAGAAAATCCAATATTTCCAAAAAGGCACATAATCCCATAAGCAGAAACAAAATTAAAAGATAATTTTCAGGGTACATCATCTTCAAAAGCACCATCCTCAAGATTTCCACCCACTAAAAAGATCCTATTTCATTTATATATGTATACAAAGGGCTAAAACCGACACAAAGTAACATGTGCAGGATGAAAGTTGACACTAGAAACAAAGGTAAGAAAGTATGCATGTATGAAAATGAGCTGAGTAAATATTAAAAATTGTGGCACAAAAACTGTCTGCAATAGGACTTATTATGACAAAGTAGTATAACCCATTGGACAAGAGTCAACCTCAATAAGTTCTGTAATCATATGAAGCAATAATGATCGGAGAAACTAGCTGTATTATGTATCTCAAAACTTAAGGGGCTGTTTACTTGTAGAAAACTAGAGTTGTTTACCAATTTTTTTTTTTTAATTTTTTTTTTTGAAAATGAGAATTAGAGTTTGTTGTTCATATTAGATAGTTTTCTAAAATTTTCTAAAAAAACAGTTCTCTAAGTTTTCTAAAATTTAAAAGGAGTTTGGAGACTTAATTTAAAATGTTTTCTGTTGTTTTCCTCTTTAAAAATAAACTAGTCGTAAATCAGCAATGCGCGGACTGCTGAATAGAATAATTAAATAAATAAATTTAATAGAATAATAACTAAATAAATAAAAAATTAAAATATCATAAAATTTTACTTTCTTAAATTTTTGTTGCTATAATTTTCTTAGTTATAATAGGATGAGTTTTATGAATTATTAGATTAATATTGGAATATTTAAAAAAATTAGAATTTTTAATAATTTAGAAAATAAATGCTACGTATTGTATAAATACACTTAGAATTTGAGCATTATTAGGTTAGTACTGAGATATGTATAATAGTGTTTTAATTAAAAAATAGTACTAAATAACTAATGTAAATTTTTTATTTTACATTTTTTTAAGAAAAATTAGAATTTTTAAAAATTCAACACATAAGCTCTTAAGGATAAATGCTCAATTATCAAGAGGGACACTTGTCAAAACACAGAAGACCTTTCAAATCCCATTAATACACTTTTTCCTATTTTATAGGACTTTTTAACAATTTATTTCTATTAGGCTTTTATCTAATGTTACTATATAATTTTTTTCCTATATTTTAGATCTTTTTTCCTATTTTTATTTACTTTGTTCGAATTATATAGTTTTAATCTACTAATTTATACTTATCAACTTATAACGTAACTATATATATATATATATATATATATATATATATATATATAATTGTAAACTCTTTTTATATATTTGTATCTATTATATATCTGTATTTATTATAATCTTTGATCAAATTATTTTGTTATAAATTGGAAAACAGCTTTTTAAGTTCAACAAATGAACATAAAATTCTATATTTTCTAGAATTTTTCATAGAAAATGAAAACTAAATTTCCTAAGAAAATTAAAGTTAGGAAACAGAAAACAATTCTCTATAAGTAAACAGCCCCTAAGGGTTTCAGAGTTTCTAATTCAGGTATTAAGCCCCTTTGGGTCGTAACTATTGGTCTCTAAAATTGAAGGTCATATTTTAAAAAGAATAAAGATTTGCATAATACATGCTTCAGCAGTTGTAAGAACTCGGTGTCCCCTACTAAAAATGCTACTCTTGCTTTCAGGCAAAACTTTTTTAACTGAAGCCATGGTGAAGATTTCTTCTGAAGTTCACAGATTCATCTCTTACAGGCTTTCATTCCCTTAAGGGGAAGAAAAAGTAAACGAGGGAAAAAGTATAAAGGAAGACAATCAAAAAGCTCGAGCTGTTAGAGGAAAGGGGCCAAACTCATTACAAGCCTCCTCATAATGAAACAAAATTCACAAGGTAACAACCGGTAGTATGTCTAGTTTAGTAGTTTAGATTACAATGGTAGTACCTGGGTAGAGCTAATATATATCTTAGGACCCAGAAGACTGAATCTCAGGGAAGGGCTAGAAGCTTTTCTTCTTTGATGTCGTAGAGGCAGCTCGCAAAACATAGGTGCCCATTGCTTTGGAACTTGAAATTCCAAAAAGTACCACAAATCCTCTGGAGCAGGCTTGTCTGAAATGGGAGAAAACAAATACACAATCTTCACTTATGCAAAGGAGAAAAATTAATCCACTGACCACAAGAAAATGACTAAGTCATGCAGTGGTTAAAGTCCAGTCTAGCATCCACTGAGTTGCCCAATGGTTCCTACCCCATTGTGCAAATGCAATAGTTAAAATGCTTGCTCTCCCTTTCTCCACGTGCATGCATGCACACACACACACACACAGAGATACAACCTCAAACAATAAAAGAATACAAAGGAAAAGAAGAAAAAAGAAATTCAACAATGAGATTAAGATTGTAAGGCATATTCACACTGAAGAAAAGATTGATACGAAAAACAATATTCTTTGTCCATGATCCCATAAAACTAAAGCTTTGGTTTGTCTCTCAAACCAAGTCCTGCTAGTTCAACTAATGGAGAAATAACTTGACACGGCTAATAGAAGCTTCACTGCTCAACCCCTGGGCAATTGTAGATTATGAAAACACGAGGGATTTTAGGGTTAGATCTCCTTTTGTTACAAAACATATCCTAAAAATATATCATAGCCTACTGTACAATTGTTGCAAACTTAGTCATCCAATGTTGTCAGCACAGCAATCAGTGATAATTTTAAGAGGTTTTCATTTTATAAATTTATGTGATAACAAAAGCTCTCAGATATGAGCTAATAATGGCAAATATATTGACAATCTTTTCAGAAGCTAGGAACTAGAAAACTTACAACGAAGATACAAGTTGATCGCATGACTAAGATAACCACTGCCTGAAATCCCGGTAAGAAGAGAAGTAATAGGTACAAATTTGAAAAGAATTGCTTCTGGTTTAATAGGCACCGTCTGGAGCCAACTGGAGTGACTGTGTGAGTATACATCTCCTCCTCTCTTTGAACAAATTATTGTGAGACCCTATCCATGTAATAAAACACATTTAAAAGAAAATACATATTGCTTTTCAGAATGCATGCAGTATTTTCTTATGATTTCTACTTACATCCTTGCTTGATGTTTCTGTAATGCTGGTCAATTGCATGGTATTTGACTGCAAAATGCGATTAAAGACCTCGGGAACCTATAGGAAGACACCGCTTCATAAACAATACACACTAAAAATTAAGTAGAACATGATATGCCAAGATGAAAAAACATATACCTTGTGTTTATCATCTCCTGTATTCCTCTGCGGTAGGGGTGGGCTTCTCCTATCTGAAAATAGAAAGTCTCCAAGATCCTCCAAATGCTTTCTAAGCTCAGCAGGAGGAATTGGTGAAGTAGGTTTCTGTCTAACACAAATTAAATCTTGACCTCCAACAGCCATCCCTACTATTATGTGTGTGCCAAATGTTCGGATGAACCTGCCTAATAAATTTAATCAGCATCCATCACTAATGTGCCTCACTAGACCAGGTCATGCATAACACCATATTGCATCATCTCAATAAAATCACTGAACAAACATTCATAAAAGAAAAAAAATATATATGAGAATTGCTTTTTCTTTGTAGTTCTAGGGTTAGGATTGATTGCCAGTTTACATACCTCAAGGCAAGGAGACAAAATCTTTTGTTATGGAATAAATTTTAGCTATATATCCTCTTAGTTTTATTTATCTAAACAAAAGACCCATACTTTGAGCAGAACCTAATTGCGAGGGAAAAACAACAATATGTGGAACACAAGTATATTGAGCAAAAATATAGTCAACAAAAGATACTCCATAGCTATACAAAATCTATATTGTCCCATTTGTCATTTGAGCTAGTAGAAGGCTTCAAAAAGATTAAGGTTATATAAAATGACAAGTAGGTACATCGTGAAAAAGAATTCCAAAAAGCAAATATTAAATTTCTCCAGAACTTAAATATTTTTTAAAGCCCATCCAATTTCTCTGGTTTCAGAACACTATTTCCATCCCCCTTTCCTATTTTATCTGTTATTTCGTTACCACAAAAGTACAATAATTTTCAAAAATTTGAAAACGTTAAATATAAAGTACTTGTGTTTGGTTACCAAAGTTGAAATACTTGCCCCACTTGGAAATAGAACTAAAGCTTCTTTCTCTTGCTGCTCACTTGCTAATCTAGCAATTATCTAATTATAATGGCACCAATAGTAAGCAATTACTGGCACGATGGATTAAGGTAAGAACTGCTATAAATAACAGTAATACATCCACCCAATATTGGAAATTCTAGTCATTAACCAAAGTAACAATAGATTCATTTAGCAGGCAGTTGGCTGCTACTTCTAGAATGGTGCATTGTACGAGGAACGAAACTGCTGATTCCTAGAAAACCATAATAGTTACGCCAGTATTATACAAACAATGCTTATAGGCACAAGTCAATTTTAAATAAGTGACTGCACTTTCCAAAGGGAAAAACCCATTTATGGGTCTGACTACCTGTACACCCTGCTCACAAGATATCCAAGCTTGGAAATGTAATTTTCTTCTTTGCCCCAGCCTGACCCAGCCCAAACTCAATAAAACCAGATAATTATTTGGGTGGGTTTGCGAATGCCATTTCATAGAAACCTAGCTCTGTGAACTTATCTAACACATATAGAAACAACTAAAATCCCTTAATCCATTGATGAAATTCATACTTACATACCCTCTTTTTAAAATGAATTAAATCATTCAGGAATTTTTTTTTCAATACCTTTAGCACCTCAGTCAATATAAACTACACTTTAGTCCCCAAGTTTTACTTTGAATAACATTTTAGTTCCTGGCATTCACAATTTTAACACAAATTTTTAGCCCCTAAGCTTACAAAATAACTGGCACTGCTCCTCCATCATCATACTAATTCAAGTTCATACCATTGACAGTAGGAGACAAGCACAACGGTGCCAATAAAAGAACCAACCAAGCTGAGCTTGGTTTGTGTTTGTCTCGTAACACTTGTGTAGTCTTAGTGATAGTGTCACAAGATCATCTGGCTACACACTAAGCATCACATATTCTATTTTAAATGAAAAATATTGAAAAGGTACCTGGCCAATGATGCTGGATCCCAACGAGGTGGGAC
This sequence comes from Macaranga tanarius, assembly GCA_949673435.1. Lineage (NCBI taxonomy): Eukaryota > Viridiplantae > Streptophyta > Magnoliopsida > Malpighiales > Euphorbiaceae > Macaranga > Macaranga tanarius. The sequence goes on along the minus strand of CATIWO010232943.1, from coordinate 12,477 downwards.
AAACTTCTTTACTTTATCTTGCAGTATTAGTGGAGATGCTGTTAGGTGCAAGTAGTACAATGAGATGAAGTAACCATCAAATGCGAGATATTTGGTGTCTGAAGCATCACGAAACCAGTCTCCAGTTAAATCAAAAATAGAATTAAGATAGCCTGACGGAACCTTTCCTTGTATGGATGATTTATGATTAAGTAGCTCTGACATCTGCAAAAAAAAAAAGACATATTGCAAATGGCTTAAAAAGAAACGTAGAAAAAGATGAATTAGAATTAAGGATTGAGAATGATAATTTTCATGAGTAGTGGCATCCAGTTGCAAAACAGACATGGAAAACATAAAAAGAAAAAATAAATTATGTGTACTCTAAACTTTCTTTCAACAAAAAGTAACATGATATCTTTTTGCTTCTAGGAGCGACATAAACAGAATTCTGTGTTTTCCAAAGCAGACTTTGGTAACCAAACTGCTGGTTCTGAGAACAAACTTCTGAACCATCATGTCTCCTGATATCCTTATCATCCCTATGGACAGGCTCCTAAATGAATTTCAATGTCATCCAATTCATTACTTATCCTCCAAAGGACCACCTTAGTACAAGAAGTTATAGCAATGTGATGCCCAGAATTCTTCAATTAAAAAGAACGATCAAAGTCAAAAAGCTATACAGAAGAATAAATGAAGAAAATAAAAGAAGGGACATTAAGCAGCAAAAATTAAGTCAAAAAGCAAGTATAAAATAAATAAACAAATAGAAGAAATCATGAAAGTTGATCCCATACGCAGCAAATGGTGGAAAATCAGATAATGTTAGGATAAAAAAAGGACCCCTAACTTATTTAGTTCCAAGCCACTATGAACAGTGTTGCTAAAAGTGAAGCAAGTGATCAAAGTGGAAGGCCGTACTGTCATTATCCAATGACCTCCCACAATTCAATAAGGCTGTCAATTACAAACATCCCAATTTAACGACAAAAATCCAACACCACAATGCCAGCAAGAAGATCACATAACAATCAACACCACTCCACCATCCCCAATTGTGGAGAAATGTTGGTTCTTATGTGTCCACAGTCCACACAATCAATCACCATTTGAAATTAACATAAACATACAGCAAAAGACTAAACTCAAATTCCACAACAAAAGCTATCACATCATCACATAACAACTAATAAAAACAGAAGAAAAAAAAAAAAACCTGATTGAAGTCAAGAACATCAGATTTGAAGCGAATTCGATCGCCTTTATCGCATCTAATATCCTGAGAAACATCAGAGATAGTAACACCACCAGTGGCACCAGGGATTACTATATCTCTCTTGTTATCATCATCAAGCTTTAACAACCTTTCTTTTGCAAATTTCAACTTAAAATCACTGCTGAGATCAAACCCTTTTCCTAAAGCTTCCACAGCTCTTACCTCCATACACTTATCTCCTTCCATTACTCCTTTTCAACCTTCACTTCACTTCACCTCACCTGCTGCTGCTACTCCTTTGTATCTCTCTCGCTCGCTTTTTTTTTTTTCCTTAGAATTGAAGAAGAGAGGAACACAGTCTTAATTAAGTCTCATATAAAAAGAAACGATTGAATATTTTAAAGGTAATCATCAATTTGACCCTTTCTTTATAATTTCGCCTTTTTAATTTGTTTTCTTCCTTTTCTTTTCATAGAAGAGACGTCTCTGAATAGAACAGCTTCTTTTGAAATTTTGGTAATTAGCAAAGCCAAAGAAGGAGGGCAAGGAAACGAAACAAGCAACCACCAGGAAAGAAAAAAAAAAAAAAAAAAGGCTTTGATTTACCTTAGCTATAGTACACTCTAATTACTAAACAAAATAACATACATACATTTTTTTTTTTATTTAGAGCATTTGTTAATTCCAAAAAATATTAACATAAATTAAATCTATAATATCACATTCATGTAAATATTTTATATGTATTTTTATTATAAGTTTCATCACATCAGAGGATAAGTTTATATAAACTCAGCTGAGATAAATATTAATTTATTAATAAACAAGTCAAGTTTTAGAATTTTGATAATTGTTAAAGCTAAATATGAAAAGGAATGAAATAAATAAACAAACAAAAACTAGTGAAGAGGTAAAAAAAAAAAAACTACTATTATTATTATTATTATTATTATTATTATTATTATTATTATCATCATCATCATTATTGAAATTTATTTTTATTTATGAAATTTTTATTTAAAATTAAAGAGTGGATTTTATTATTTATGAATTTTTATTTAAATGAATTTAATTGTTAATAAAAATACTGGTGATGTTAGTGATAAATTTTAGTTATTTCATATTTTTAAAATATTAGATCTAATTTTTTTGAATAATTACAATTATTCATATGTTAAAAGGAAAATATTTATATAATAACATACCATACCACCACACTCATCAATTGATGGAATAAATTTTAAGAAAATTTAAATATCGATTCTAAGAGAAAATAAATTCTAAGGAGAAGTCTCAAAATCGAGACTTCCTGCTCGATGAGGCATGCATCTTACTACTTCACCCATTCTAAATGAGATAAAATGTTGTATCTAATTGAAACAAAATGAATTTTAAGAATTAAATTTTATTAAATTTTTTTTAAGTAACTAAAAGAGGATAAAATCAAACTTGACATCCCAATGAATACACTTAAAGCTTTCACCGCCATATCAAATTGGATGGATGAGTGACAGGGACTCTTTCGATAAAGAATACATGTGGAACCGATCTGGAACAGAGGGTGGAAATTTCCAAAGGAAACAAGGAAATAAAGGGTGGGATCGTAGTCATACTGAATTGGTGGGTGCTGACTGAGTGGTGAAAATTGAAGAGTGGGGAAGGTTTCAAAGGTCAACTATGATGCGCTACAGCCCACCTAAACTAACCTAATACGTTTTTAACCTATTTTTGCTTTTTTATTTTTATTTTTCTATAAAAAAAATTAGAAGAAGAACAAGAATATTCTTCAACGTTTTAAGGGGCAGGTTTGATTTGTTGAGCCTACCCACTGCACGTGCAATTGAACGTTGATTCATGAAAAACATTTTATTTTTGAGATAAAATATAATTTTGATCCTATGATACTGATCGTATAATTTATTTTACGATATTTAATTATCATATATTTCATATTTTTTTATATTTCAGTATTCTATAAATTAATATCATTATTATTTTATGAAAAAATATTAATATAATATTAAATTTTATTAATAAATTAATTTTATATAAAATTTATGATCAATCTAACTAATTGGTTATTTAAAAAAATAGTGTAAATTTATTTTAAAAGTTATTCTTTTTTATTCATAATAAAATAAAAAATATATCTAGACTTGATTTGTTTTAAATTTATTATAGTTAGAGTTGAATGATATATCACTCATTATATGATTTTACTATTAAAAACTTATATTATTTTAATATTAAAGCATAAATTTTGAACAATATATTTAGAAGGATACAAAATGCAAAAAATATGAAATACATGATATTTAAATGTCATTGAAAAAAAAATATAATACCAGTTTTGCCAAAAGGCAAAATCTTTTAATTTTTACACAAATGGTTGTTGTTGTTATTAATAATATTGCTAATGGTGTGTCTATACATGGAAATGTGGTGTATTTTTTTTTTTTTTTTTGAAACTAAAGGAATAATATTAGCAAGAAATCATGTCAGAGAACAAGAAGTCCTCCAACCATATAGGAGAGCTAGAGAGCACCACGGGACAAGCATAATAACAAGCGGCTTTAGCTAAGCAATCAGCACACTCATTAGCTTGACGCCTAACATGAGCAATGAAGTAATCAACCCCCTGTTTGCTAAGACTAATACAGTCTAAAATCACACTGCCAAATTCAGTTAAATGTGGTGTATTCTAGCACACCAGAATTGAGGCATAGAAATAATAAGTGTTATGCACACTGTACATTATAAAATGATGCAGACAATTGAAAAAGTAATACTGCAAAACACATTGTAAAGGAATTACAATAACAACGTTTAATCATCTTTTTTTTTTTTTTAAATATCAATTAAAATAAGGTTTTTAATTCTTAATTCTAGGTGTGATGCTTTTTGACATTATGACTAATGATTGCAGAACCGCACATTTTGGTGCGTAGTTAATTAAATAAATATGTATAGAAGTTAGTTGTGTTAGCCTTTGTGTGTGGAGTATGAAGATGTTGGCTCACAATTAAAAAACTGTGTGATAGAAAGAAATCATGGTACTGCGAAGGGGAAGGACAATAAGAATGCAGCATCTAGGGAAAAAATGAATGCACAACATTGTATTTAATATTATCACAAGTATATAACCCAAAAAAGGGGAAAATAGACATAACAAATTAAAATAAAACATAAATTGCAATGGCAATGTGATAAACAATTCCAAATATCACCAGTAACATGTTTCTTGATGGACGGTCATGACTGCAACAGAAGGGGGAGCAACTAAATACAGACATATATATTACGGTGCTCTAACGTACGTTTTATTATCAGCGTTATATATATATGTATATAACATATGTTGGAGCACTATAGTGTTACGAAATTTAGGGAAAATATAAAATAAAAAATCAATTAAACAACAAAAAAAAGAGCTAACCATGTCAGTGTGGAATGTCATAAATTTAAAAATAATTCTTATTATGGTCAAGAAATATGATGGATTTAACAAGCATTCGTTTAGAGCTCACATTGGTGACACATAGAAATGAACATAAAACATAACATATGCATATTTGGAAATAGAGTCATAAAATAAGGTAAATAAGGTAAGTGTGATGCCAAACGAAATGGATATAGGGAAAAGGAGGAATAGTTAAGCAAACTTTATATGACGACATATATTAACAAGTATTAGTGAACCATAGTTAAGAATTTATCCTTAATGTTGTTTGTAAAGTTATGAAGTCAAATAAACATAAAAGCTAATTTGCTGGGGGAATTGCAAGCACATGAAAATGCTGGCAGTACCTTTTATAGCTCATGGAAGCTTGGATGCAGCACTTAATCTTGTACTGTTAAGTTAGTGGTTGAACAGTTTCAGCATAAGCCTTTTATGTAAGTCTGAGGATGAGCATTGGAATCATTAAATGAGGAGTTAATACCAATTGTGTTTGTTATAATGATAATAGAATAATGTGTTTGATATGTAATTGAAGACATGAATTATGTGGGAAAATATTGAATGAAAAGCAAGGTTTATGATAGTGAAAGGACATACTACAAATGGAAGATCCAACAACCAGCACCCGTTCAAAAATTCAAATGTAACAAACATAAATACGTCGCTGCTATAACTGTTTGCAAATGCACATCATTGAGGACAACAATGCATTACAAGTGAATTGGCTAAATAGATGAAAAATCTATTAATTAAAATGGAGCATAACCGGGACACCTAACTCTGGCTGCATTTGATATGTGAAGTCAGAATTCGCATGACAAGGATTAATGTCTAGACATGAAGTGGATGCAAGGGCGAACATGAAATATGACATGACAAAAGGTATTCAAAATAGATGTACACATTATGACATGAATGATTGGTCGCAAATAATTAGGATAAATATAAACATGCCATGAGTAACATGTAATTTAAATAAATCAACTATGGTGGAAAATAAAATTTGAAAAGTTTAGAATTAGGTGAGCTCTTGCACATCAGATTAATGAGGAGAAACTCCATTCAAAAGAGGCTAATGTGTACATTTACGTGACCAGGCTGTAACACCTACCTTTTTAGAATACATGTTCTGTCCTCAGGTATTGCATATTGCACATAATAGATAGTAAACTTAATTCAAGTTTGGAAAAATTATGTATTGCAGAGAATGACTAAATTGTAAAGAAAGTTGGGACTAATTTATTACAATAGGAAGTTGTAGATTATTATATAATAATCCTAGTTCATTAAGGGGGTGAAGAGATATTGTGGTGATATTTATTAAGAGTATTAGTATTATTTTATTTAAGTGATAATTAAGCATTTATGAAGGAAGACACCTAAGGCTATACATGGTGAATTATGATTGGCGGAGATGTTATGTGTGTATATCTATGCGCGTGTAGAGAAAATTGCTGTAGGAAGAAAAGAGTAATCTTGATTAGCTTTGGGAGATTTTGATATTTTTTTTACTCATCTAACAATCATTTTGGGAAGCTATAGAAGGTCTATAAGCCATTGGAGCATTATTTGGTAAGCTATGCATGTATTTTTGTTTAATTGAAGTTGAGTTGTAATTGTTACAAATTCGTGCTCTATTTTTATGTTGCATTAGTCCTAGTTTTTTTTTACCATAACTTGAGTTGTAGAACTCTGATTTAAGCAAAGTTAGATGATCTGGAAATTTTAGAGAGTCCTCTACAGTTTTTATATTTTAAGCCTGAGCTGAATTTGCTGTTAATATTGTCTATTAGGGTTCGACCTTTTCTTACTCAATCTATTAGCCCCGTTTTGCCTGATTTTAGTCAAAAATTTATAAATAATTTTGTACATGTCCGAATTGAGTAATTCTAATTAAAATTGGTAGAGACTCATATTACTAGCTTCATTTAAATTTTCATGGTCATGGGACTTGTGTGGGCAATATTGGGAAACATTGAACCTAGAGCAGGGAGTTATACCTAGTTGCATTTAAGTGCAAGTGTCATGTTTGCTTTGTGAATTGATGTATGATTATGTGTAATGGGTGACAAACCTAGTTGCATTTAAGTGCAAGTGTCATGTTTGCTTTGTGAATTGATGTATGATTATGTGTAAGGAGTGACAAGCACATAGGAGACACTAATCACTAGGAGAGCTTTTCTTTTAGAAGGATTTGAAAGCTTTTGGAAAGTAATTATTGATATAATATATATATACATGTTGATTTTCATATTTAAATGTGAATTATGTTACTATGTAAATTATGCAAGCCACTTACTATGACAAGTAATGATATATATATATTATTGTAAACATATTGAATTGAGATTGAATGGTTAATGAAAATGTGTTGTGTTAAGAATGGTGAATGGTGACTTACTATGTTTATTGAGAATGGTGTGAAATGAAAATAAACATGAAATGTGATAGTATTGGAATTGTGGTTGTAAGTGGTATATATTATGAACTTGAGGTTAGTTTATTGGATATAAATAATGTTATGTTTATGATGAAATGTGGATATGATATGTGATTATGTCGATTGGCTTTATGACCATTGACTATGAGAAATGTGATTATGTTGATTGGCTTTGTGACCATCGACTGTGAGTAATGTTGATTATATCGATTGGCTTTGTGACCATCGACTATGAAAAATGTGATTATGTCAATTGGCTTTATAACCATCGACTATGAGTAATGTTGATTATGTTGATTGGCTTTGTGACCATCGACTATGTGGAATGTGATTATGTCGATTGGCTTTATGACCATCGACCATAAGAAATGTGATTACGTCGATTAGCTTTGTGACCATCGACCATGAGAAATATGATTACGTCGATTGGCTTTGTGATCATCGACTATGAAAAAGGTGATTATGTTGATTGGCTTTGTGACCATCAACTATGTGGAATATGAATATGTCGATTGGCTTTGTGACCATCAACTATATAGAATATGATTATGTCAATTGGCTTTGTGACCATCGACAAGGCAAATGATGCCATGTTGACAATATTAAATAATGTGGGATAGGGAATATGGAAAGTGTTGATTGTAAGTAATTGTTAATATAATACTTATATATATATTGATTCTCTTATAGCTATAGTTGTATGACTATGTTTGGTTTGTGTATGCCATTTGTGGTGGCAAGAATGATATATATATATGTTGTTCGTGAGAATATTGAACGGTTGATTGAATATGTGTTGTGATGAATTGTGAATAGCTATTGAAATGTGAATGATGGCTATATATGTTGAATTGTGCAAGCCACTTGATGTGGTATGGATTGACATGTATTATTGGGAACATGGTAACTTGTGTAACTTGTGATTTAGTATGTTGATTGGAATTGATGTAAAATGAGAGATGGTTATAAAATATGATTGATATATATATATATATGGATACTAAATGAAAAGGGTTAAGGATTCATTAGTATATTGTGATTTATTATATATGTTGCACCAATAATTAGTTTTGGTGTTTAGATATCTTTTTGTGGTATTTTAAATGTTGCACAGGTTCTTGGATACGACCATGTGGTTTTAAGACATGGCTGTGTATATGCAGAATTTTGGATTTAGGACTTAAGACACGGCCGTGTTCAATTGTTAGGGGAAAATACTGAATTCAGGTACGACCGTGTGCCTTTTTGGCATGGCCATGCGGATTCAGAGAGAAAAGTTCTAATTTAGGCAAGGCTATGTACCATTTTGGCACGGTCATGTATGTCCAAAGGAAAAATGCAAGCCTCAGGAATAGTCATGCATAATTTCTATATGGTCGTGCGAGCTCAGTGTGCCAAGTTTGAAACTCAGGCACGGCTGTGTGTAATTCCTGCATGGCCATGTGCAGTCTTTTATGCTGAATTCTATAGTTTGATGTGTAGCAAGTTATTTATATATTTTTCTTTAATTAGTTCTTGAGAAGTATTAATTGTAAGAGTATATTAATAATTGCTTATTGAGTTGCAAGTTCATTCCTTTGCAAAATATATTTTTCATGACGTAGATAGATTGAGCTTAGGGTGTACATTTGTCTGTGAACTCAGGTGGGTCAGAGGCTAGCTTGGTGTCAACATTCTCAACCTCATTAACATATGGCATTAGCACTTTGGCATTTTATAATTGTATTTATGTAAATATTAATTGATGAGGATATGGTATAAATTAAGTAGTGCATTTGTATGCATACTATGGGGGTACATATCTATATGTATATGTATATGTACATATTTTTATGAAAATTTTCTTATGCCACATGTTTGATCTATTTGGTGGCCACATGTATGTGGTAGTGGAGGGTGCTATATTAAGTGGTATCAGAGCGGGAATTAGATTCCTTTGGGACATGAGAATGTGATGCATTCATGGCATATCATGTATAAATCATGAGTTGTATAGAGTTGATGTGTGTTAACTTATGTTAGGATGAGGAAACACCAAGCGCCTCGCTCTGATCCGGAAGAGTCACCTGAGTCTATATGTAGGCAAGAACCTATGCATACATTAGATGCAACTAAACATGAACAGTCACAACCACAACCTACTCCTCCACAAATTGCTTATCCTCTCTTTATGCAAGAATTTGTTCAGGTCATGAGGGGGATAGTGCAAAAAGCAACTGAAAGCACTCTTGATGTTAACTATGAAAAGATAAGAAAACAGAGTGCTAAAGTTTTTGTTAGGACTACTGATCCGATGGTGGCTGAGGAATGGTTGAGAAACACCGAAAGAGTGCTAAACTGATTTGAGTGTACTACAGAAAAGAAAGTGAGCTATGCAACATCACTCTTTGAACATGAGGCTTTAGATTGGTGGGAAACTATACCAGGAAGTAAAGAGGAACTAATGACATTAACTTGGGCAGATTTTCTAAAAGAATTTTCAGATAAATATATGCCGGTTGTATACAAAGATAGGAAGAAACTTAAATTCCTCGAATTGAAGCAAAATGACTTAGTAGTGGCTAATTATGAAGTTCAATTTGTAAGATTATCAAAATATGCACCTGAAGAGGTAGTCACTGGTGAACTGAAAAGAGATAGATTTAAAAGGGGATTGAACTTGAAAATCAGGGAAAGGATAATAGTAAAGCCTCCAACTTGTAGAGACTTACTAGAAGCATCACTTCGAGCTGAAGAGACTATATTAGAAAGGAAAATATTGGAGTCAAAGAAAAGGAAACTACAATAACTAAAGTGAATGACAATTTATCTTTTAGAAGTATAGAATCTCAACAAAGTGGAATACAGGAAAGAGAAGTGAGTCGGGTCAGTTTACCTGAGGAAGGGTCAACAACCAAAAGATTTAAACAATCAAATGATATATAAAGTGTTGATAAGATTAAATCAAGGAGCGGTACAATAGCCTTAAGATGCAAAGACTGTGGAAAATTTCATAAGGGAGAATGTTGGAGAATTAAACCGAAAGTGTGTTATCATTGTAGACAATTTGGGCATTATATCGTAGATTGTCCAATAAAAAAAACGATGAAGGATCTAGGATGATGAATCAAAGTAACACTGGGAAAAATGTACCACAAATTAACTAAAGAAGAAGTTGAGGAAATAAAAGAAGTGAAAATACGGGTACCATTACTATACTTATTCATCATGCTTTTGTGTTGATAAATTTAGATTTTTCAAATTTACATATTTGTTTATATGGACACGGATCCCATATCTATATAACTTACTTGAATAACTAAAAGAGTGTGGTATGTGTGTGTTTTATGTTTATTGTAATGACGTAATTACAAATGTGATAATGCAGTTCTGCTTCAAATTCACTATCAGTATGAAGTAAAAATAGTTAAAAGAGAAATTGTATATGTTGTTAATTTTATTTGTTACTACAAATTATATGAAATGTTATTATGTCGATTAGCTAAGTGATCGTCGACAAAATGAAATGATAATTACATTGATTGGCTAAGTGTCAGTCAACAAAATTATTGATATTATGTTGATTGGCTAAGTGTCCGTCGACAATTCAAATAAGCCAAAATATGTTAAAAGTGATGTGATTGTGTGAAAATAGTTTCAATCAGGTACTAATTGATAAGACTGGGATGTGAGTGTATGAACCATTGCTTTTATATGAATCATTATGAGATGCTATCTCTTATTGTTGAGATAAGTATGAAGGAGAGTGTAATAGTGTAGCAATAAAAATGCAGAATTTAAAATTTTTCATTGCATGCAACATTTGCATCAAACACAATACAATTCCATGCCCATATATCATATCACATGCACTCTTACATAGCTAAACAAGCATTAAGGACAATATGGCATCAACAAATCAACCAAGTCATGCTTCCAAAAATAAGACCTAGAATCTAAGGGATTTAGTAACACTTACATAACTCCCTAGTTGGTTGCACGCTTGAAAGGCTTTTGGTTGAAATTGATCTACAAGCTTCAAGCTCCCCAAATGTGAAGCCTCTAGCTTGATATACACGGATTGGACAAGGAAAACTTCCAAGGATAGTATTGTTCTTTCCACAAGCATCTCCTCTTAGACCCAAGGTGCTTGCAAGAACTTCACCAAGCTAGGATGTATGGGACAAAGCCTTCAATGGACGATGGACTAGAAGTAGAAAGCATACAACACTTGTGTATTGTTTGATATCTCTACAGTTGAAGAAGAAGAAGGAAGAAGACTCTCTCAATCCTTTTCTCTCTTTTGCTTGATATCAAAAACTCTCTAACTTGTGCAAAATAAAGTTATCACTTAGCTCTCTCTACAAACTCCACTAACTATATCAATAAAGCTAATATGATAATAGCTTATATGTTGAGTATCTCACACTCAATTCATATGCATAAGGAGTGAGAGAGTTGTCTCTACACTCTCCACTAACTATATCAATAAAGCTAATATGATAATAGTTTATGTGTTGAGCGTCTCACACTCAATTCACATGCATAAGAAGTGAGAGAGTTGTCTCTACACTCTCCACTAACTTAAAAAAAACCAACATTATTTAATTAGCTACAACTTGAGTGTCTCACACTCAAGTCACATGCAATGCTATAGCTTGAGTGTCTCACAATCAAGCTATATGCATGGCTTGGCTTTATTATGAGTGGGAGGTGTTTGGTTACTTGGATAACTTTAACCTTGATATCCATTAACATTTATTGGATATGGGCTAAGGCTATGGGAATATGGGCTTCTCTACACACTTAGAAAATGCCCACCCATACCTATCCAACAATTGGGCTCATTTAAAACTCTTTTAAATGAAGCCCATGCACAAGTCCATTTATAAATGAGCTAGGTCCATCTCATGGGCCATATTGAACATGTGGGTTTATTTAAACTCTTTAAATAAAGTCCAAGCGTAAGTCCATAATGTCAATAAGGTAGGTCCATCTCATAGGCCATATTGAACATGTGGGCTTATTTAAACTCTTTAAATAAAGCCCAAGCTCAAGTCCAGAATTTCAATAAGCTAGGTCCATCTTATGGGCCATATTAAAAAATATTAGAAGGCATATATTAATTTAGTCCTTGAACTTAATATCACATATTAAATCAAGTCCAAATTAATATTTATTCAATTCTTATTATGTCCCAATCTTTGAATTTAGATTTCGGGATATGTTAGATCGTCGCATACGCGCAAATCCAATTCAATTAATTTAATTAATTAATTAAACTCTTTAATTAATAATCAAATTAATATAAGTCTTCCAAGTACAACCTTTATGTATGTGACTTACTAGGTTCAAGTCTAAATGGCAATAGGAAATAATATTAACACTTAATATCATGGA
>CATIWO010232925.1:0-21838 GCA_949673435.1 Macaranga tanarius | reverse complement strand
TGAGTGGGAACCACATGAATCATACCTGCCGTTAAAAGTGAGAACAATTTCCGTCTCTTTGCCACTTGTCCCGTATCCGCCATATATTCATCTCCGATTCAATTCATACTCCATTACTAAACCTCTTTTAACTCCGTCTCTGATCCTTTGACCCTCCTCCACCGCACACGCACAGACACACTAATAGCTCCAAGAAGAAGATAAATGGGACATGGAAGCTCCAAAGGCTTACCGGAATCTTCCGTAGAAGACGACGGTTCCCAATCCTCTCACTCCGACGAGTCCCGCCGTTCTCGATTGCGCCAGAAATTACATTTCCACGGTCACCAGGGTAACCGTCTCCGTCGTATCTTCCGTCGCTCTAATGGTTCCGCTTCTTCTTGTCTTAAACTCTCCTCCGCTGAAGATTTTACTGGAATCGCTCTCCTTACTCTAATCGAAGTATCTCTTTCACTTAATTTTATTTTCTGTGTCAGTATACCACGCACTTCTTCACGAAATCTGAAAAAATTATGACAATTTTATAAAGTCCTGCTACAATTTTATAAAGTCGTGCTAATCTATAGAATAGAAACACACGTTTAACGTGAGATCTCAAAGAAGCAGCCCACTCGCGGTTAAATTAATTTTGTTTTTGTTTTTAAATTTTGTTGTTCTAGTTTAAATTTGAATTTTTTATTTTTTATTTTATATAAGGCGGAGATGAAGTTTAAAGACAAGTGGCTTGCGTGTGTTTCGCTAGGAGAGCATACTTTCCGTACTGACATTTCTGATCAGTTAAGCATTTTTTCTTTTATGTCTCTCCATTCAATTTCTCTGTTGATGTTTGATTTCAGTGTTTTTTTGCTTTGTAATGGAGAAATTATTGAGTGCTGTAGGCTTTACTTTATGGCTTTGCTTCCAAAAGATTAGTGGGCGTGATGTATGTATGTGGGTCTCTCTACTAGTTGTGTCTAGTGGGAGTATGAGGGGATGTGAAGCTCATTTTTCCTGCAACATATTGATTTTTGTACAAATGTAGGCCAACGTTATTTTTTTATTGGGTTGTATATATAGGCATTGCATTAGTAATTTACTATTGTGAAGTTACCTGTAAAAATGTGTTTAACTAGTTTTATCTACAGTATAGAAATGAAGTTGACTAACTTTAAGTGACATGGGCTCAGCATGTTGTATCATGTCTGTGTAACATGATATTCTGGTTAACTTTTTGGTTTAATCTCTAAAAGTTCTTGATCCTGTGAGAAATACTATTTTTCAGGGCTCTAAAATTATCCCCTTTTAAAGCAACTGTAGCACTTTTTTTTTTAAAAAAAAAGTTATATAGTTCCCTGAGATTTGATTTGATTCTTTTTCTTTGTGCTGCAGAACAGAAAAGCCCGTTTGGAACTCAGTGAGTGCTTTTACAAATACCTTTTCTCGTGGTCACCAAAGCTATTTCTTTTTCTTATTTATGTTTGTTTTTTATTTGTTGGGTATTGTGCCACAACAGCGTGTAAATGGTTAAGTGGCAATTTGCATGCACTGGATTTGTATTTATTTTTCTCCTGTAGTAAATTGTAATTTGTATGTGGCCTTTTTTGTGATAATTTTTGAGGCTTCAAAAGAACTTTCATTTTTTATTCAGATTCTTAGGACGCTAAAACAAGCACCATAATATTAACATGTTTGTCCATTATTAATAAGGTGCTGTGCCTTTTTTTGCTTTATGGAAATTTAAAATTTCAATTGATATAATATATTTTCATGTTTAGCCACCACAATGTTCAGTCGTTTATGCTGCTTTTAGAGTAGCACATGCATTTCTTTGCGGGCAATTTTATCAAAATGAGGACCTATTAGTGTAGCTTATGCAGTTACTTATCTTTTGTCTCAATTATTTCCTTTATGGCATGAGAAAATCCTTTTTTAGATTATGTAGGATCCTGTGTTTTCCCTTGTCTTTCTGCATTTCCTTAGCATGTGCTTGTACTTGTTATAGTCAGACTTATGCTTATACTGTTTGATAGAATCAGCAATTTTTCTGGAGGTAAACATGATGTGATGTCATCAATTATTAGGTTACATGAATCTTACCGGTTGAAAATTGAGCCCATCTTTCTTGCACAGGAAAAGAAACTTCTCTTGGAAAAAAATGGACCTCATGTTGCTAGGATCTCCGTATTTGAGGTAAGCAATTGGGTAAATTAAACTTTGCAAAATTTAAATCGTATAAATTAATTTGGGTTAAAGGATAAGTTTGTTGACATGTTTTTATGACAAATATTAAATTTCCAGACTAGAGTGTTAGTTGATTAGGAGGTCTAGTGTTTGTTACCCCTTTATTGATTGCAATGCTTTCTGGGACAAGCATGATCATGAGTGTCTTTCTTTGACTAAGGATTTTGATTTCGCAATCATTTGTATTTCTTTATTTACAGCATTTCAAACTGATTGAAATTTTTTTAATGAAGTTGTTCATATTATAAATCTAAAACTGCAGATACAATAGCTTATCAGCATATGATAAAGCATGAAATCCTACTGTTTACTGCCTTAGCCTCCACTACTAATGGTTTTGCTGTCCTTTTTTGTCTTCCATAACCACACAAAAGTCAGAATGGGGGGGTCTTGTTCCATGCAACATATGCAACAAACCTTCCTGCCTAACTTCTTCAATTTATTAGTGTATCTTCTGCACCTGGGAGATAGGGTACTCCACCTGAATGGAAAAGAAAGTACATTGGTCGTCATCCATTTAAAAGAACAGAGACGATAGAATATAATCCACCAGCTTTTCATTTAATTTGATTTAATTTTTTAAGCAGCGGTTTATGCTTTTGAGACCAGCAAATTAAAATTCTGCATTGTCACCAGCTTTTTCCTGTTTGAATTTAGATAAGAACTTGCAATTTCTTAAAATGGAAAAATAAATCACAGGTTGCCCACCTGTCATGTCTTTACATAAAAATTTTGGAGTGGTCAAGCCACTAGGCAGTTATAGTGAGACTGTACCTGGAAACTAATTTTTCCCTTAGTCAAATTTAAGCTCATTAAGTCCTTAATTGTGGTTTCTGTTTGCTAGCCTTACCTAGTATATCTATTATCTACAAATGCATAAGTTCTTTTTTTTTTTTATCTTTTATTCTGAGCTCTTCTTGTTGCTTTCTATATAATTTCTGTTACAGAAGTGTGATGATTGTAATTTCTTGTATTAATCATTAATTAACATAGTTTCCATATGGTGCAGACAAATAGAATAAAGAAGAACAATCTTGTAGGCTACTGTGAGATTGATCTACTTGAATTTCTAACACAGGTTTGCTACTTGATTATGAAATAAATATAAGTATGTTTTGATATGTATCTTCCATATTTTGAGCTTTTTGCTTTTTTGGCTTATAGAACTGATACCACATATGGTGCAAGAAATGCTAGGTGAAGTAATTCAATGCTGATTTTTCAGTATAGAAAAATGAAATTTAAGTGAATTACATGTAGATAGCATTCTGGAGTGAAAATGCAGAAATTAGTGTAATGAATAGATCAAGATAGGTTTATTTAAGTATTTTGATACAATCAACATTTATTATTACTTATTACTATCTTTTGACGTTGGAAAATCATCTTATTCAGATGAGATTGTAAACATTTCGCTTACAGAAACGGAACCTTAATTATTTCTGATCATTTCACTGTAGTCTGCTAAATTCCCATTTAGATGAGTTGATAACTTAGATTATTATGCACATTATATATCAGTCGTAGTGGTTGCAGATGCTATTTCTTTTCCAATGAATAACAAATTTTATCATATTCTGGAAGAGGAACTAAAAACTGCAATATTTGTACTTTTAATTTCATAATCTTAATTGAGAAGCAAATGAACATTTGTGTTGGTTGCTCAAAAAATAGCTATTGTATCATAACCAACAGCTAAGGCTAGCTGTTACGGGTGTTTCCCAAATGTCTGTTATTTAGCAACATGTTATGTAAAATTGTTATATTAAGAATGTTGCATTATATTGATGTAATAGCCATTTTTTAAAATTGTTGTTCCATTTGAAATATATAATGAAATGCAATGACAGGCAAACTGACAAAAATAACATTTTCATCTTGTTTAAATGCCTTTACACTGGCCAACATTATAGATTAATCTTCATTTTCTTTCTATATTTTCTGATGAAAGTATGCTACAAGCTTACAGGCATGTACTACTTTTTGGATAATATATTGCTACTATGTCAGCTTAAACGATCTAGCGTTTTTCCCTTATGCGCAAAGTGAACAAAAGATATTTTTAAAATTTTGTCTGGAGCCAGTAGAAGCACCTTGAAACACATGATGGAGAATGGAAAGGGAATTTTTGTGTTCTTGAATCAACCTTCTATTTGTTTGTATAAGTGTTCAAAATATGCTCAATTATTACATGTCAAGACAATAGCTATTTAAAAATAGGTCCAAAATTGCTCATACTTCTCCATCACTTGCAACCATATTGTGCATTATTTTTTGAAGCTTTTGTTTATGGATTTGCTTTCCCTCTTGGCTTTTCTTTTGTGGTTGCAGGATTCAGATTCTGATGTCTTTGATCTTTTTGATCCGTCTTCATCTGATATAATTGTGGGCAAAATTTCTCTTTCATGTTCTGTTGAGGTGTGCAATATGCAACTTATTTTTAAATTGAGCGGTTGAGCCATAGACTGTTCATTTTTCTTTAACATTGTTTCAAAATATTGACAGGATCCAATTGAAACAGAGAAAAGATTTGCAAGGCGCATCTTGGCAATTGTGGTATGACCATCTTAAATTATACATCTTTTCAGCTATCAAATTTGGTCCTGCATTCCTAGTTGCTAGGTTTCCTTAACTCAGATATTTTTTTTTGGTTAGAAACGTTGTTTGCCTTCTTCCTGACCTCTATTATGTGTATTGATAAGATTTGGCCAAGATTCGAACTTAAGGAAATAAGTAAGGGTATAATAGAAATAAGGATATAAGGATACAAGGAGATGTGGATCAAAAATTGGAACCAGAATTAAACTGTAGTTCAGCTTTTTTAGTCAGTTGCTAAAGCCACAGGATTTTGGATTTGTTTGTGTGTGAATGGCAGGTACATGCTAAATTTTTCATTGAAACAGCTGTTTAAATAGTTGGATTATAATCAGCTATATACTTTGGTTTTTCAAATCAAGTTCATCTCATATATGAAGATGTTCTCATAGGTCAAGCTAAGAGTTGATTAATTATTATTGTGCTGTATGCAATAGTTCACTGTCTGAATTCAGATTCAGCCGACTTGTATGCCTGTGTATGTATTGCTTGCAAAGGATCAGCTTCACCCCCACTGATCCTTTGTTTTATGAAGTGACGTTTCTCTAATTAAGAGGACTAAACCTTTAATGTATAATCCATTATGACTTCCTTTTTTTTTTTTTTTGTCCTTTTTCACCATGTATAGGATTACAACGAAGATGGACAACTTTCATTCCCTGAGTTCTCTGACTTAATTAATGCTTTTGGAAATCGATTGGCAGATGAAAAGGTTTGAGCACAATTACTTTCATTTTTCAATAAGGTAAATTACAAATAGTCTCTTAGATTTGACTAATATACACTTCGGTCCTTGTTATTCCAAAATTGTTAATTTTAGGCCTTATACTACCATCAATGAAAAGTGGAGGATTTTGAGGGACTAAAATATTTTATAACAGTTGTTCAGGGATTGAAGTGCAATTTGTTTTAACATTTCAGGACCAGAGGCAGAATGTGATCCAATTTTATATGTTTAAGGACTGAAGTGTATGAAAAAATTTATAATTTTATCTAAAATATATAACAGTTTCAAACCATATCTCACCAGTTTTTAATTTTGAATCAGCAAGGACAAAGGTGCATGTTACGCCAAACTTCCAGGGGACCTCAGTGGTTTACCCAGTATTTATTATCTGATTATAACTGGCAATGTGTTTTTATTTCTGGAAATTCCAGCATAATAGTCATTTGACTTTGTTTTGAGAGCTAGATTGGGTTTGGGATATGAATTGACACATTATAATTCTTGTGGTTCTTAGATAACACCTAAACCTCCTCTTGTATTTGAATTTTTTGGGTTTGGAATGGAATTTTGTTATGTTCAGTTTTGTTTTTGCATAAGATACAACGCAATGAACTTGGGTTTGGGAGAAAAATCTGGAAAATTATATGTTTAAAAATTTTTAGCTTATATGCTATATTTGGAATCTTGCTTGTAGAATTAAATTGTCTTGCCATTATGTTTACCTTGTCTATACTAGAAAGAGGAGCTTTTTAAAGCTGCTGACAAGAACGGAGATGGTGTTGTGAGCATGGATGAGTTGGCTGACCTTCTTGCTATTCAACAAGAAAAGTAATAATCCCTTAAATTTATAGGCAGTAAGCTTGATTATGTCATATGTCATACCTACATGAACTTATTTCAATAGTTTCTAGATGACTATATTCAGTTGTACTGTTTATATTGTGTGTCATCTGACACTGACAGTAACTTGAAGTCATACTGATCCACATTTACTACTGTTCAGGACAAATGTGAAGCTCTAGTTTTTGTTGGTATGTTATGGTGGTTAATATCTATACAATATGCATTTGCTATGGCACCATGATAATTATGGTCTAAATTTGGTCATGTCAGAAGCTGCAATTATGTTTTTAATCTGGATACTGATTGAATATGTTTCTTCTGCCCTTGGAAGAACTTCAGAAGAGCCTTTCATTACTCATTAAAGACCCATATTGTTTTTTTTTTGTTGTTTTACTCTCTTCTTTTCAGACACTTGTTATCAAGGAGCATGTAGAAAACATTCATTTTTCTTGACTTTAAGCTTTCTATTTGTTAGTTGTTTCATTTTATGGCAATTTGTCAAGTGTTCTTTATGTTTGTCTTCTTGTACTGCAGAGAGCCTCTTATTAATTGTTGCCCTGTTTGCGGTGAGATTCTTGAAGTTTCTGATAGGCTAAATACTGTGGTTCATTTAACTCTTTGTTTTGACGAGGGGACGGGAAACCAAGTTATGACTGGAGGATTTCTAACTGAGAAGCAGGCTTCATATGGGTGTGAACTCTGTTAATTTTTAAGCTATAGATAATTCTCTCTCCTCATCTTTTTATCCCTCTGGTGTTACATTGGCATAGTATAATTGAAATGCCTGTTTGAATTATATTTCTGGTAGGTGGATGTTTAAACTGAGTGAATGGGCACACTTTTCATCATATGACGTTGGCTTGAATTCTGGGTCCAGTGCTTCACATATCCTGGTACGCTTCCCCTTTCTCTCCTCCAACATCCTCTCTTGGATCTTTCTATTGTAATTCATCTTCCAGTTGCTATACTTTGTGTTTATTCTTGCAAGGCTTCACTATGTTATTTTATGACAGTGGCAGTACGGAAATCTATTTAGCAATATAGTCTTTGGTTATTTCATAATTGGCAAAGTAGTTAGCACCTAACGCTGCCAAGTGCTTTTTATTGTGTCCTGTGAGTAATACTACCACTTCTGGCCTTCTATTCCATGCCTCTCATAAATTATTCAATGACATATAACTATAGAATGCAAATACTAGTATAGCTGTCTCTTTGATTGATTTTGTAGTGCCTACGCTGTTTGATGATAAGTTTTTGGAATTTTTCTTAAACAAAGTTGGGCTACTGGAGAGTGACAAATTATTTTGGAGTAACAGAGATTTTTCCCCCTTGGTGTTGGTGAGAGAAGGGCTGTTGCCTTGTGATGCAGCTACCAATACATTCTTGCTCTTTCCAATATTAGAACACCAAATGAAAAATTCATCCATGAGCAGTTCTTTGAAGGTAAACATCCGTGGGTTAGAAAAATCACAATGGAATTCTTCAAAAGAAGATTGTGAACCGGATCAACTAAAATCCAATCATACTGTTGGTGGTGGAATTTATGAGGTGCATTTTTACATGCTCGTCTTCAGGGCACGTAGAGTCCTTCCAAGTGATTGAGACAAAAATTTCTACAAGGCACTGAAGGGTTTCAGTTTTGATTCCATACAGTAGCCACAATTAAGTGTTGCTGAAGCTAGATCAGTGAAAGAGCACGTGTTTCTCTCAATGTCTCAAAATAGTTAGGAAATGCCATGCTTCTGACACAGGGAAGGATTGTGCATGGCTTGTATGATTAACTGCTGCTTTTGAATTTAGAGCTTTAAGGCCTGAATTGTAGCTGAATAGGATAAGAGCCTCAGGAGTGCAGCTTTATTACAAGATGGAAACTTGGGAACAAAATAAGTGCTGGGATTTCTGGCTTCAATTGGATTTTGAATTTCAGTGAAAAAAAAAGGAAATGAAAGACTAATGCACATAAAGAAGCAAGCATAGAAGAGTGCAGCACATGAAGAAAAAAACATATGTGTAACATTGATTCAGATCTGGATTTGCAAATAGTTGCTAGAAATTTTGTAGCAACCAATTGTAGGTTACAGTAGAAGACTAAGAAAAAGTGAAAAGGATCCCCTTGTGGGGGGAGAGATTATGGGGCTGTAAAGGGTACCGGAGAGATTTTATGAAGAAAAACATTCATTATGCATTATACATTTTCCTAGTTATGTCCATTTAATTGGGGTCTTAAAGAAATCAAAGCATTCTACATTTTCCTATATGAACTGGTGTGGTACTGAGATATATTGTTCAAACTCTTTAACCTAGTAGTTTGTGGGTGTAGGTATTTGATCGGAGGACAAAGAGACTAGTGGAGGAGTTGATTGATGGAAAAATTGTGATGTCAATGAGAACAATTTACCAATCAAAGATAGGACTTCGCCTTATGGACAAAGGTACATGTTTTGCCTTTCAGATCCCCTTGCAATATTACTATGGCAACATTTGTCTAGAAAAAGTATTTTTTTTATCCTTCCATGTCATCTGTATGTAGCTTGTATCCTTCCATGAGTAGGTTTACTTGCCCTCACCTA
Source organism: Macaranga tanarius (assembly GCA_949673435.1). Taxonomy (NCBI): domain Eukaryota; kingdom Viridiplantae; phylum Streptophyta; class Magnoliopsida; order Malpighiales; family Euphorbiaceae; genus Macaranga; species Macaranga tanarius. The sequence continues at coordinate 12,883 of CATIWO010232925.1, read as the reverse complement.
TTCTTCTTGCATCATTCATCATCCCTCATTATTCTAATTTAAAAGGATGGTCAAAAACACTTGAATGCGGAATTATTGCTATGAAGTTAGTACCTTTTTGTAGTTCTGCATTATACAGTTCTCTAATTTGGATGCAGGGGCTAATGATATTTTGCGTAGTATTTCTGAGAAGCAGGGAAGGAAAATGAACTCTGCTGAATCTGCAAAAGACATCCCACAATTTGTTGAATTTTTTCAGGTATGAGTATAATATTAACATACCACGTAGTTAAATGCATTTTCAATGTGCTTGTGTCAATATGGGATGGTCTTATTTCATTTTTGAGCCTCCTGCATTTTAGTTTCTATTCTTAACAAATTTATCCATGGTAGAAATATCAGATGTATGTAATTTAAGGGTGCGCGTGGGCCAGTTGTCAATTCAGTGATTCCTTGCATGTAAAGTCTTTTTTTTCTGAAGGTATAGAAAACCGCCTGACAATAATGAGAGTTTTTTGCATTTGATGGGCTATTTCATTCAATTCTATTGTTTTTATCTTCTGTTAGAGGTCTAGTAAATCTGTATAACAGTCTAACTTGGTTTGTGCTAGGTGGCTTTCTTAAACAAGAGATCTTCTTTCAATGATTTTGTTTTTGTTAAGAAAATTGAGGGAATATTTGATAATCTTTGCTTCGTCATTTAATTTCTTGGGATGCTAGGTTACCTATTCCTCTTTGTTTTGTTATAATTTCAATTATGATTAGATGATTGTTAAGAACATGAGCTGTTAATGGGTTGGAATGGAGTTGCACCAGGGAAGGGTAAGGTGGAATTGGTACGAAAATCTTGCAGCATGGAAGCTGTACTTTCTTGCATATGCCATTATTCACAGTAGAAAATGGCATTATAGAAATAGCTGGCTGTTTCACCATAGAGATCACTCTATCCTGATTTTAGGTCTAGTATCTTCTCATCTCGGTCCTTACTGTATTCTTGGTTTTTTGATGTTAAGTGAAATTTATTTTTGCTCCTTTTTTTCTTTTGTTGCTATGGTAGTTTCTTGATGCCAGGCTTCTGGATTTAGTCGTAGAGCTCTATTTTTTCAGCAAACTCTTTTACTTCTCGGCTGGAACTTGAAATTAAGAAAAATGATCAGAAGGCATTGAGTGAGTGCAATCCACTGGAAAACATGATGCACTATAGAAAGGTTCTAAGGCAAGGAACGCATAAGAAAAGAAAATTATTAACGAACTAAGCTCCCTACTCTAAAAGTAAGCCACTCCAGGCCAGTTATCTATTCGAGCATATAAGGCCTTTTCTCTTACAGGAATCCTCATGATATATTCCCCCTGCTTCTCTCCCTTTTTCAGTGCTTCTCTTTTCATATGTTGTACTAGGATATTGTATACTTTTGGTGTTTTATCTTAATCAGCTTTTACCTGCCAAGGGAAGGCTTAAGAAAAAGAAAATGGGCAGTAATTATTGTCTATTAGCTAAATAACTACAGAACTCTAACCTTCAATTGTACCATGTGGATGTGAAAAGCAGATTCTGTAGATCTTCACTTTCCCCTAACAATTCTTTGCTTATGGTATGCTTTAACATCATTTCTTTCCCCAGCATTTTCTGTTTGCATGTATTTGTGTTTCATTCTACTCGTCTGCTTCAATATTATATTCAAATTTGGAATGTACATTCTACTTTGATGTCATTAACATACATTCTTCTTTAATGTGAAATAATTCATTCATGATGTTTGTAGGATCAAATCAACTTGGCTGAAACCAAGTACCCTCTGGAACATTTCAAGGTAAATAATTGCAAATTCAATTCTTTGTGCACACAATTAATTTTATTTTTCTTTTTTTTATAGTTATTTATAGAGTACTTTGATTGGGCAGTTATCTTTTTTTTTTGGATAAACAATGGAAAAGACACTTGCCTTGCCTTGCCTTGTCATCTGTTATGAGACCTTGTGTAAAATTCATTATAGATCTCCATTGCTTCTTAAGCACTTTTGGCTTCCATCAATGGATTCTTGAATAAACTTCATTTCTTTTGCTGCGTTATTATGTAATTGCAAACAAATACTTCAAATAAAAACTATGTAGTGCATGTTGCATTTTATTAAAAGCATTAGATCATTGTCTTCACTATACAGGTGGTGGCAAGTTTACTGCATTTTAGTGCTTCATTTCAATTACGTTTTTTTGGACATGGATGATGTTTAATCATGTGCATCTTGATCCTTTTGACATTGTAAGGAATCTCAAATGAGTGAGCAATATGGCTTTGCTGTATTTGGTTGTCATATTTGCTTTCCTCATATAAAATGCAGTAATCCTGAAAAATCATCGAGTCCTACTTCTAATAATCTACTTCTGCATCCCAGTCAGCTACTAGTCAATCTATCTAGTCACATGTTTAATCATATGCAGCTTTGTTGGGAAAAAAAAAATCATATGCATCTTGATCCTGATGACACTATCATGATTCTCAAAAGAGTAATGGGACTTTGCTGTATTTGGTTGTCATATTTGCCCTTCTCATATAATATGTAGTAACCCTGAAAAATTCTTTCAAGTCCAGTGGTTGGAATACGTAGAACTTTATGGATCTCAGTTTACTTGTTCCTACTTCTGCATTGTAGTCAGCAACTAGTCAAGCCATCTAGTCACATTGCATTGTCTGTCAACTTTATATAGGTTATCAAAATTAAAGATCATTTTTCCCTTTGTAATCTCCTCAATCATTTGACATTATTAGCAATCAAGTAAAATGTCTTTTGTTGTTTAGTCTAGACTGCGAATGGGGGCATCACATTTGCTAAGACTGCTGAATCCTCGAGAATGGTCATATGTAATAATTCTATAACTTCTACTGCAGACATTCAATGAGTTTTTCATAAGGGAATTAAAGCCAGGTGCAAGACCAATTGCTTTCTTGGAACGTGATGATGTTGCTGTTTGTGCAGCTGATTGCCGTCTAACAGCATTTAAAAATGTAGAAGATAGTACACGATTTTGGATCAAGGTACTTTCACTATTGGCCTTTTAAAATTAAATGGTTACTTTTTTTAATCTCTTTTCTCACTTTCTTTTGATAACAAATTACGGCTTGTTTTACGAATGTAGTTTTAGTTGGAAATCGGTCTGTTATTTGAATAAAAGTGTCGCTGGGGAAGTGAACATATCATTTTTTGAAGTTTCCGTACATATTCAGAAATATAGTTGAGTAAATACATTATATACCAAACCATATGGTGCTTTTGTAGAGAAGAAAAACCGGCAAATTTTCTAGACTGCTAGAAAAGTATAGTACTTTTCTAGCAGTATTAGTAATTCATGAGAGGTGATGTAGGCAATTCCTTGGAAGATGAGCTTAGGAGGTGTTTGGTATAGTTGTTGGAGGGGAGCTGATAGTAGTTCAGTTTCCAACAGTTACAAATTAGTATTTGGTTAATTTTTTTAAATGGTAGCTGATAGCTGTTGGGACACCTATTAGCTACCATTCACATCAACTTCAATTTGAAGCTTTTCATGAACAACTCTCATTAATTAAAATATATTTACTTAATTATCCTTATCTTTTTGAATATAATTACTTAATTGTTCTTGTCAATTTAAATTAAACTAATGGGTATATTTTTTTTCATTCTATATTCTTTTTTATTTTCATATTTTGTTAATTAATTTTTTAGGCAATTTTTTCAAGATATACAAATTCATTATGTTCATTTTTTTATATATCAATATTATTGTTTAATATTAATACACACATACAATGTGTGTGTGTGTGTGTGTGTGTGTGTGTATATATAATTACTAGAAATATATTATTATAACTTTATTGTATTTAATTATATTATTTTAATATTTAAAAAATTAATATGTATAATTGAATATAATTGAATATATAAATAATTAAATAACAGTGACTTCAAAATTTTAAAATTGTGAAAAGCTTAATTAATATCTGTAAGAGTCATTAAACATATAAACATTAACAACTGTAAATAGTTTTATTAAACACTTAAACATTAATCCGCTTTTAGCTGCTAACTAACAGTTATCAACAACAGCTTAGCCAAACAGGCTCTTAAGGTGATTGCAAATAAGTTTCTAGACTAAGCATTAATCAAAAAAATATTAAATTTTCCTCACGCGCATTTGGGATGGCCATAAGACAACTATGAAGTTGTTAGCATCAAGTACAACAACTTGAAATGTTTGAAATTTGAATCATTGTAATAAGAGATCTGTAATTGCAACGATACCTATATGCCCAATTTTAATATTCTTTATGCATTCCCAATTATGGATTCCTTCATTTGCTAATTTCTAGTATCATTTCTCATTATCTATAGGGCCGAAAATTTTCTATTCAAGGACTTTTGGGACAGGAAGTATGCTCTAGCACTTTCATTGATGGAGTTGTGGTCATATTTCGATTGGCACCACAGGTACCTCCTGTACCAAGTATATTCACCACTTTGTAACATGACCATTTGGTTTTGAAATTGAAGTTCGGAATAAAAGAAGAGGCCCGAGAGCTTGATCGGGCAAGGTAGGATCTTTTCCAGGTAACAAGGGAGCTCTAGGGTCTGAGCCCACATATATGTGGTGGTGGGATTAGGTGTATTACTTATTATATACATAGGTAAAGAGAAAAGAAAAGAAAGGGGGAGTGTTTGCGAGCATATGGAGTTCAATTTTTAAATCATAGTTCAAATGTTGAGAAAGTGATGGGTCTGGGAATGGAAGTGTGGCAACTTTATAATGGTAGAAAATCTAGGGCTATTTACCAAAATAAGTTCCGAATTTTTGTAAATACCAAATTTGTGGTTGTATAAAAAAAAATTTCAACTTTTGTGGTTTTTTTTAAAAAAAATTTCAATTTTATGGTAGTTTTTGATGATGTGGCGTTGGGTCAGTCAAAACGCCAGTAGCACTGGCGAAATGTTTTTTTTTTTTTAAACAAGACATTTCGCTTGTGCTACTGGCGAAATGCCTTGTGCATTTCAAAAAAAAAATGTGAAATTTGGGACAGTAATTTGATTGTATTTCGGAAAAAAAATATGGTATTTTGGAAAAAAAAATACCACGAGGAAGAGAAAATTACGTGGAATTTTTTGACGCAAGCTGTGTTCGAAACGGATGTCGGAATAGTAATTTGATGAATAGTAAAATAGTAAATTTTTGTAGAATTTTGCATGTTACTATTCACGTAGTGCAAAAAAATTATAGTATTTCAAAAAAAAAAATACCATGAGGAAGAGAAAATTACGTGAACTTTTTTAACGCCAGCTGTGTTGGAAACGCATGTCGAAACAGTAATTTGATGAATAGTAAAATAATAACTTTTTGTTTTTTAGTTTTGGCTCATTTCGCCAGTGCTACTGGCGAAATGAGCCAAAATTTTTTTTTATTTTTTATTTTTGGCTCATTTCGCCATGAGCCTCATTTTTTTTTTTTTTTTTTGCATTTCGCCAGTTTGACTGGCGAAATTATGTGGGGGACTTTTGTCCTCTAGTGATTTCGCCAGTCAAACTGGTGAAATTAACTTTTTTTTTTTCAAAAAAAACCATAAATTTGGAATTATTTTAAAAAGAATCACAAATTTGATATTTAAGAAATTTTGGACCATAAAAAAGGAAATAGCTCGAAAATCTATGTGCTTCTTGTTTATGTACTCAGGATTTTTAATTGCTTTATTCCTTGTCAGTTTGCCTCATTTGTTATGAAGATAAACTTATGTATTTTGATTGGGATAATAGTACTGTTAGTCTTATAAATTATATCGTTTTTTCAATTAAATCCTATTAAAAATTTGTTTTTACAATCAAGTTCTATAAATTTTAAAAAAACTTCCCGTTAGTCCTATCCATTAGTCAAAACAATTTTCCGATAGTCAACCCTCAAAATCAAACTTTTTTTTACATTTCCGTTCTAAAACTATAAAAATTTGTCATTTTTTATATTTTAAATAAATAATATTTTTATTTATTTATTTATTTTGTGAATTATTCTATTATTTAACTTTTTTAATAACTACATAACTCACTAAAATAATTTCAAGAAAAATTAAAATTAAAAAATATTTTTCTTAAATTATTATTTTATTAAAAATGATGAATAAAATTAATTAAGTACTTTTAATTATCTTTAAATATAAATTTTAATTAATATATCTTAAATGAATAAATATTTTTGTACTTGGATAAACCCAATTAGTTTTGTCATTATTATAATTTGTGTTAGATTTTAACTAATTGTATTTCTATTAGAAAACTTAAAAAAAAATTAATTAGGCTATTTTGCAATAAATATTTGAAGAATAACATAATTTAATTAATTATTTTATTTGCTATTATAAAATATAATTAATTTAAGATAAAATAGAAAAAAAAATTATTATATTTTATCTTAAATTAATTATATTTTATTATAACAATTAAAATATGTTCACTTATTTTATTGTCCAAATATTTATTATAAAATAGCTTAATTTAAAGATTAAGAATATTTAATTAGTTTTTTTTATCATTATTAATACAACTAATAATTTAACAAAAATATATTTTTTTAATTTTACTTTTTTTTAAATTATTTAAGTGAGTTATTTATTAATTATGAAAGTTAAATAGAATAGAATAAGTCGTAGATAAAAATAAAAATATTATTTATTTAAAATATTAAAAATAATATATATTTTTATAATTTTACGACTGAAATGTAAAAAAAAAAAAGGGTCTAATTTTAAGGGTTGACTAACGGAAAATAGTTTTGAATGACGGATAGAACTAACAGAAAATTTTTCTAAAACTTATAGAATTTGATTGTAAAAATTTTTTTTTGTAGGACTTAATTGAAAAAACGATATAATTGATAGGGCTAACTGTGTAGTTATACCTATTTTGATTTTTTATTTGTGGCCTTAACTTCATTGCATTGCAGGACTATCACCGTTATCATTCTCCAGTTTCTGGAACGATTGAGCAGTTTGTAAATGTACCTGGACATTTATACACGGTATGTGGTTTAATGCAATTTCAGAGGAATGTTAATTTGGTTGCTTGTGATCAGTTCTTATATTATTTGCTGCCCCCCTTATGTCTACATTGTTTTCTCAGGTTAATCCTATTGCTGTCAATAGTGAGTACTGTAATGTCTTCACAGAGAATAAGCGAGTTGTATCCATAATATCTACTGCAGAATTTGGAAAGGTTATTTTCAAAATCATCTGACTGGCAATTTTTACCATCCTCTCCTGTATTGCAGTTAAAAACCAGTTATTTGTAAAAGCAATTATCTAATTTTTGCTTGCTGTGTGGATGCTTTGGTACATTGCCTTTAGTTACTATCTATTGCTCCCTTTCTTTAAGTTCAGTTTTCATGTGTAACTCAACAAAATTAGGCCTTTAATTCCAATCTATGTTGCATCTATGTGGACTCTTCTCATCTATTCTATTACAGTTACAGTCTCATGCATATAATGTGGAAATAGTTAGACAAGGGCTTTTTAGCATATTTAATTATTAGCATCGTATTTGACATTTTGCACAAATTCATTTTCCATTTTTGCTTAAGGTGGCTTTTGTAGCAATAGGAGCAACTATGGTCGGCAGCATCACCTTTTTGAAAAAGGAGGGCGACTATATCAAGAAGGGAGATGAGGTTAGAAAATTGTGACTTCACTTTTGTTACATAATGATTTTGACTATGATTACAGGCATGGTCTTTTAATCAGCTTTGCATCTGTTCTTCTGCAGTTTGGATATTTCTCATTTGGTGGAAGCACTGTGATTTGCGTCTTTGAAAAGGTTGGTACTGTATAGATTATTTCTCTTGTTAGGGTTGATATTATCAAAATTTTCATCTTTTGATTCTCTCTCGCTGGCAATATATTTCCATTTTTTTCTTCGTCATATGTAATAATTGATGCATCAAACCTTCAGAAATTCCCTTCCTTTCAAAAATTCGTTATGATTGTATGTGGTTGCATACTACTCATATCAACCAATACGAGTATTGGAAATTCAGTAAGGGAAAGAAAAGGAGAAACCAATTTTTGGTTAAGCTAAGATTTCTGAAAGTAGATGTGATTTGGATACATATTTCACATTTAATCGGGAGACATTGTGCAGGATGCAATTCAGATTGATGAGGACCTCCTAGCCAATAGTGCAAGATCACTTGAGACCCTAGTTTCTGTGGGAATGAAATTGGGTGTTGCTACAAGGACACAATCTGAAATCGATTTGCCAAACATGGAGAATTGTGTGCTAGGAGCTTGAGGAATTGTATGTAAATGTTGTTACATACGTAGCATAGGCTTTGATTTCTTTAGCTGTAAGTGCCTCTCAAAAAAAACAAGTCTGACGGCTAACAGAATGAATTCTATTAGGTACTGTTTTTCAGAACTGTGGTGATTGCCTGAGCTGCCCCTCTTTAACATTTTAAATGATTCAGTTATGTTAAATAATTCAGCTATAATTTGGTGGTTATTGTTTGTGCATAACCATTCTTCATATGAATCTGCTGCTGTCGCTGTTCCAAAAGACAAATAATAAAACACTCCAGCAGCTCCAATTTTTTTTGTCTCTTGCAAAAGTAGAACAGCAGCAGCAGGATCTGCTCATCCAAATGGGGCCTAAGACTGTTTTGGTCCTTTGAGTTTGAGTTTCGACAAATTCAGCCAGAGCTTGTTGAATTTTTATTTTTCAATGTATGTAATTAACAGCTCCTAATCAAGTAAAGTTTATCATCACTTAATCACACTCGAGCATTTCACGCATCAAAATTAAGGGAGAACAACAAAAAATGACTCGTCAAGCTACTAAAGCAAACTCTCCATTTATCCAAAAGCAACTCCTTTATACGCTATACATAGAACTTGCAATGATCAGATCACCACCAAGCAATAGAAACTCTCTAATTTGGAGCTTAACCAATTAATATTAAGAAATAAGAACTACCCGCAACACCAAGTCTAAACAATCACCATAATTCAAGAGAAAAAGAACCGGATCGAACTGTGGTGGGTTCGCTTTTAGGTGCTTGTTCCGCTATATTCCTCTAAAAACAGTTGCTTCTCATTCCTTAAATTCCAAAGAGCAAAAATGCCTGGAAATGTATGTATTTAACCCTAGAGCCAGTTTCTTATACACATCACCAGGAAGGGGCTCAAAGACAACACAAACGTCTTGCCTTCTCACTTGCTATCGGTGAAATCTGCATCAATAACATCTCCATCAGGTCCCTTGCTCGATGAATCAGAAGAAGGTCCAGCTTCACCGCCTGGTGCAGGACCAGCTCCACCTGCACCTGGTTGGTTGTAAAGGGACTGTCCAAGCTGCATGACTTCTTGATTGAGGGCAGCCATGGCATCTTTCATTCCTTGGGTTGATCCTCCCTCAATTGCATCCTTGAGCTCCTTGAGTTTGGCCTCAACCTTCTCTTTGACAGGGGCTGGAACCTTGTCTCCAAGCTCCTTCAGCTGTTTTTCAGTCTGGTAGACAACAGAGTCTGCCTGGTTCTTTGTGTCAATGGCATCTCTCTTCTCCTTATCCTCCTTTGCAAACTTCTCAGCTTCCTTCACCATCTTCTCAACCTGCAAAATTCATTCATGCATCTTTAAGAACTGTTTGAACCGCAAGCTTGACCCACACATGATGAGCAGTGTATAAGCATGGCAATCAGAGTGAGTTAATTGATCACTTTTGTAATAATAACTTAATTTCGTAACATCTGCTCATAGGAAATACATGTGCAGCACAAGTTTTGACTAAATTCTGACCACAATGCACCCCACCAATAGTAATTGCTGTTAGCAAAAAGAATCCAATAAACATCATGCCCATTGACAAACACATACCTCATCACTGGGTAAGGTGCTAGCACCAGTAATGGTAATGTCTTGCTTCTTTCCAGTGCCCTTGTCAACAGCAGAGACAGAGAGAATACCATTGGCATCAATGTCAAATTTAACCTCGATTTGAGGAACTCCACGTGGTGCTGGTGGGATACCATCAAGGCGGAAGCTACCAAGGGATTTGTTGTCCCTAACAAACTCTCTCTCACCCTGAAGGACATTGATTTCTACACTTGTCTGTCCATCAGCGGCAGTTGAAAACACCTCCGATTTGGATGTAGGCAAGGTAGTGTTTCTGGGAATGATTTTTGTCATAACCCCTCCAAGAGTCTCCAAACCAAGTGACAATGGTGTCACATCCAACAACACAATATCACTGACATCTCCAGCCAAAACTCCAGCCTAAATTTCCAAGAAGATGGATCGTGGAATAAGTTAATGGTGATGCCATAATGTCATTTATTAATCTAAATGAAAAAACAAAAGAACACAAGAAGTACACAAGAAGTATGAGGCATCGAAGCCTATTAAGAATAGAGCTGTTAGCCCACCTGAACTGCAGCACCTAGGGCAACCACTTCATCTGGATTGACAGTGACATTAGGGTCCTTCCCAGTCATTTTCTTTACAAGTTCCTGAACAGCTGGAATACGTGTTGATCCACCCACAAGAATCACTTCATCAATATCTTTAAAGGAGAGCTTAGCATCCCTTAAGGAGTTCTCAACTGGTGTTTTAAGTCTGACAAACAATAAAATGAACAAGTTTTAGACCCAGACAGAATTATTCCAACAACCAGCTGAAATAACCAAGGAGTCCAACAGCATAGATGAGGTAAAGGTAAGATGAATAAAATGAAATAGAACATCTGCTATTGACTCAGAAAAATTTTTTGGTACCTGTCAAGTAGGTCAGAACACAATTCCTCAAACTTGGCTCTTGTAAGGGTGGTCTCAATGTGCTTGGGACCATCAGCAGTAGCAGTGATGAAAGGCAAACTAGAAGACAGCAAGACTTTTGTTCATCAAACAAATCCAAGTCAACACATAGGTAAGAGACAAACAAGAGCAAGCAATTTACCTAATATTTGTCTGTGACAAAGATGACAGCTCCATCTTAGCTTTCTCCGCTGTCTCAGTGAGACGCTGAAGCGCTTGCTTATCCTTCAAAAGATCAATGCCTTCATCTCTCTTAAAGTTACCAGCAAGCCAATCGACAACTCTCTGCATAACCAAACTGTTTAGTTGAGCAAGCTGCAAGCCTGCCCTCCCATCACCAACACAATCAAGGAAAGCCAAAGAAACACCAAGATAATCATTGCAACCTACCTTATCGAAGTCATCACCACCCAAATGTGTATCTCCAGAAGTAGAAAGCACTTCAAACACTCCATCACCAACTTCAAGCACTGCAGAATGTTTTAGCATGATTGTCAAGAGTTGTTGGCTGTACTACCATACTAGGTAACAAAATGTTCAGACAATCTTACACTTAAATGAGTAATTCAAGTAACATATATGCTACCTGAAACATCAAAAGTACCACCACCAAGGTCAAAAACTAGGATGGTTTCATTGTTCTTCCTTTCGAACCCATATGCCAATGAAGCAGCCGTAGGCTCATTGATTATACGAAGAACTTCCAAACCAGCAATTCGTCCAGCATCCTTAGTTGCTGTCCTTTGGGAATCATTGAAGTAAGCAGGAACTGTCACTACAGCTTTAGTCACTTTATCATTCAAAAACTTTGAGGCATCATCTACAAGCTTCCTCAAAACCTAAACAAAACCAACCAATTAATACTTGGCAATAAAAAGACAAAACTCCAACAACTTCAGCTCATACAGAAATGACATACATATGAATTATTACCTAAAGTCCTATAAAAAAAAACACACAAAAACAACTAGTTTAATATAAACTAAACAAACCCAAAACACCAAATCAACAAATTCAACATTGTATACTCAATAAAATGTACCTGAGCTGAAATCTCCTCAGCAGCAAATTGTTTACCAATAGCAGGACAATCCAACTTAACATTTCCATTTTCATCTCTAACAACTCTATAAGAGACCTGTTTAGACTCCTCATCAACCTCAGACATCTTTCTCCCAATAAACCTCTTCACAGAAAAGAAAGTATTTTCAGGGTTAACCACAGCTTGTCTCTTTGCAATCTGCCCAACAAGCCTATCACCATTCTTAGTATAAGCAACCACAGAGGGTGTAGTTCTTTGCCCTTCAGCATTAGTAACTATTGTTGGCTTCCCACCTTCCATAGCAGCAACTGCAGAATTAGTAGTCCCTAGATCAATACCAACAACCTTCTCATTCACTACCCTTAAAGGACCATATCTCCTTCTACTAGCAGTGTTGCTATGTCTCAAAAACGCTGCCGTTTGAGATGACCTTAGATTTGAACCCAAAAATACAGTCCTTTTTGGAAAAGAAAAACTGGGTTTTCTTGAAGATGATGAAGGAAACCCAATTCCACCCAAAACATGAATTTGAGCTGTTGAAGATGCCATATTTTTTTTAGGGTTTTTGATAAAATCAACCTATAAAGATTCAAACTTTAAGTCAAAATATGAAGAAATAGATTGATTTAGCAAAAACCCAGTTGCTAAAAAGTGTTAATTGAGACTAAAAACCCTAAAAATTTGGAGAATTTTGCGGTGAAGCAGAGAATGGCTGCTATGAAGAAGATAAGAGAAAAAAGGGCTTTGGGCTTATAGAAAAGAAATGCAGAGGGTGAGAGAAATAGTTGAGGGTTAGGTGGTGACACGTGGACTAATTCTAGAATCATCTAGGGCTGCTGCACGGGCAATAATATTGACCGTTGGATTAAAATGTTTGGCTGCCCGGATGGAAAGATCGAGGTTGCTGGAGATTGTTTGGTGACTTTGTTGACTAGAATATCCCTGAAACTACTGCATCATGTCTAAAAAGCCCTTAGATTGTCGCACGTGTTTCACATAAGTGAAGCTTTAATTATAAAAACTCATAAGTACAATAGTAAAAAAAAAAAA
>CATIWO010232923.1:0-12185 GCA_949673435.1 Macaranga tanarius | reverse complement strand
GATTTATCATCTAACATGAAGTTAATCTCTATGTCGGAGACTTGGAAGTTTATCAAATGTTATCATGCTTTGTAATTTAATAAACTTAAAATCCTTAACCTTATGATATTTTAATTGGTTAGGATTTGATATTATTTTCATTTGTTGTCAAAATTTGGTATTAATCCTTCAACTATCCTTTACTTTTAAAAGTAAGGAATGCACACTAACTCTAATTTTACTTAAATAACTCAATTTCATGGTTATATATATGTAACTAAATCTCACATATATTTGGTAAAACAGGTTCCATTTAACCCATTTTAGGTCAATTTAAGTGATTTAAGTATTTATATGGGTGTTGACATGCTTCTGGTTGAGGTTAGATTGTAAAATTTTATGTTTAAGTCCATTTTATCATAGGCACTGGCCACAAAGGCACCTCCTCAGTACTAAGGTATCTCCTCAGTGCATGTCAATCAGGCGTCGCCTATTCGACCTGAAGAGGCATTTTGTACTTGAAGTAATGAAATTTTAATTCAAAATCAATATATTTTCAACCAAAACTTTTTAGAACTCATTCCAATACATGTTTTACTTGTTTTTACACTTTTATAGCGTCAATTTGATGCATTTTTTTATGCTTTAACATTATACTTTTAGAATTCAAATTTAAGAATCAACTTCAACCAAAAATAATATTTCAAGAAAAGAATTTGATTCATAAGAAGAAGAAGTTGATAAAAATTTCATTTACAAATTTGCAGAATTTCAAACCTAATTTCAAAGCAAATCTCAGCTCCTTCTTCTTTTTCTTCCTCTCTCTTCTTCTTCTTCTTCTTCTTTTTCTTCTTTTGCAAAGAACTCTTTCATTTTTTTATTCTTTTACTGTACCAAATCTCCTTCTTCAAGTTTCAAACAACTTTTTCTCAGCCCTCTAACTTCTCACTTCTTCCTCTTTAGTCCTTCCTAAATTTTCTTTAATTTAATTCAATCTTTCCCTTTTTTTTTCAATTTTATCCTTTAATTGAATTATTCCCTACTAAAATAAATAATAAATATTATTACTTAATCATACCGACTAGTTATCTTGAGGTCACGGATGTTACATAAGCAATTAGTTTCCTTCTTGCATAAGGACAACTCCAATCCCCAAACTTGATGCATCATATTCAATTTTAAAAGTATTAGAAAAAGTTGGGTAAAGAAAGTAGAGATGCAGAAATCAACTTATCCTTAAGTATGTCAAATGTTTTCTCTTGTACATCTTTCCATTTGACTCCTACATTCGTCTTGATTACTTCGGTCAATGGTGCAGCAATGGTGCTAAAATTATGAACAAATGTTTAATAAAAACTTTCCAAATCATGGAATGAACAAACTTCTCAGATAGACTTAGGTGTGACCATTTTTTGATCATCTTAACCTTCTCTTCATCCACTTCAATGCCTTGTGCACTCATCATAAACTCTAAAAAAATGATTTTACAATTTTACTCATACAAAAGGAATATTTAGCAAATAACTTTTCCTTGTGCAATATATTAAAAACTAAATGTACATGCTTAATATGTTCATTTAATGACTTACTATAAATAAGTATATCATCAAAATAAACAACTACAAACTTCCCTAAAAATACACATAAAATATGATTCATTAGTCTTATAAAAGTGCTAGGTGCATTAGTTAACCTAAAAAGTATAGCTAACTACTCATATAACCCATATTTTATTTTAAAAGTAATTTTTCCATTCATCCCTTTCTTTCATCTTAATTTTATGGCAACCAATTTTAAGATCAATTTTAAAGAAAATACATACACTATATAACTCATCAAGTATGTCATCTAAACGAGGAATAAGATGGCGATACTTAACTGTTATTTTTTTGACAGCCCTACAATCGATACATATGTGCCATGAACTATCTTTTTTTAGCACTAATAAAATAGGTATAATATATGGACTCATACTTTTCCTAATCAACCCCTTATCTAATTTATAACTTCTTTGTCTCCTTGGGATTACATTGATAGGATGGTTTATTTAGATTTTGTAAACTATAGATAAAATCTATTTGATGTTCCTCTTAAGGGTGGTAAACCTTTTAGCACCTCTTCAGGAAATAAATCTTCATATTCCTTCAAAAGAGACACAAAAAACACTAGGCAAAGAAATGTTAAGTTCGTTAGTAGCAAAGTGTGCCTTTTTGTACATAAGTACAATCTTCGGCATTTAAGAAAAATATGCTCTCCTCACATTACTCTCTTTTATTCTCTTTCTTTTTCCTCTTAAACTCTCCTTTCGCATGCACCTCTTTTTTATTTTGTGCATCCATTCTTTATTATCCTTTTTCCACTCTTTATTGACATCCCTTATTTGTTTTCTCAGAGCTCACCTTTTACTATGCATTTCTTTCTTTTTCTCTCACATACATATGTTTTCTCTCTCTCATTATTTTTTAATCTTCATAAACTTCTTTGTGTGATAAAGGTGAAAGAATAATTTTCTTGCCATTTATGAAAAATGAGTATTTGTTTGCAAATCCATCATAAATAATTTTTCTATCATATTGTCATGGATGCCCCAGAAGAATATGACCTGCTTGCATGGCACAATATCATAAAAAACCTCATCAACATTCTTCCTTATAAAAAAAGGAACAATCACTTGTTTAATAACTCTAACTTCCCCACTATCATTTAACCATTGTAAGTTGTATGGTTTAAGAAGCCTCAAAGTAAGTAAATTGAGTTTCTCAACTAACAAGGTACTAGCGACATTAGTATAACTTCCCCTATTAATGATTAAATAGCATACCTTATCTTTAATTCGATATCTTGTATCGAAGATGTTGTCACATTACTCCTCCTCTTTTACCTTTATTTATGCATTCAATGTATGCCTTGTAACTAGAAAGTCTTTGTATTCGACTTCCTTAAGGTCATCATCAACATCACTTGCATCTTCAAGTGGTGGCATTTTATCATCTTTTTCCTCTTCTTCACTATCATATTCTCTATTAACGAGAATCATAGTATTTTTTTTGGGTAATCATGTTGTATGTATCCCATTCTCTTATACTTGAAGCATTCAATGGTGCTTATTTTGAGTTTAGGTGGCTCAGCTAGTTTTGTACTCCCTCCTTTCTTGCCTTCATCAATTTTAGGCTTGGAAGTATTTTTATCTCCACCTTTCCAATTTTGCTTCCAAAAGGATGTTGTTGTAGTTAAATTAGGTTTGGAAGTTCTTCCATTCAATTGTTGCTCTACTTTAAGTGCCATATGGTATATGTCTTCTAACTCCACATATGAATGCAACTCAACCACATTCTTAATCTTCTTATTTAATTCTTTCAAGAAAAGTGTCATAGTTTACTCACGGTCTTTATCAATCTTAACACAAATCAATATTATCTCCATCTCTTTGTAATATTCTTCAACATTTTTGAACCTTGTTTAAGCCCTTGAAGTCGATTGTGTAAATTCCAATAATAATGGGTTGGCATAAATCTTTTGCACATGATATTTTTCATCTCATATTATGTAGAGATAAACTCTTCTCCATAACGCCTCCTTGAAATCACTAGTTAGTCCCACCAAAATAATGCATAGTCCATGAACTCAATGGCAGCAAGCTCAACCTTCTTTTCCTAAAAATAGTTATGGCATTTAAACATAAAGTCTACCTTTTTTTCTTATGCTAGGTATGCTTCAAGATCACTCTTGCAGTGGAAAGTATGTATCTTTATCTTTATGCTCTCAAGGTAGTTATCTTACCTCATATGCCTTTGAATATTCTCATTAATAGACTCTTCATCTTCATTATGCCATCTCCCCTATGAACTTGCTTAGGTATGGTTTAATTTGTGTTGTTAATGGTGATTGTGGTTTGACCTCACTCTATCCTCTCTATCTGATATTGAACCTCTTGATGGCTATTTAATAATTAGTTTACCCTATCTTGCATTACCTTCATAAAAAGCTTCCATTCGGGTTTTTTTTCAACTTTTTTTGAATCTATCATATTAAAATAAAGAAGGAACAAGAGAAAAAAAAAACCTGTGTGATTTTGGTTGCCTAATCTAAAGTTCAAAATACCATCATCTTCATCAAACTCAAAGGATGACAAGAATTCACAAGTGGGTACAATATATATAAGATGTCTTATCAAAATGAATGCTTCCCAACCCATTCTAGCTACATACATGTTAACCTCATTCAATAGACCAGCCCTTTGAAGGGAGGATGGACTCAAATATTTCATGGGTACAAATTGCTTAGACATCAATTGATTAAATTGTTTCCCTCATGTGTTTACACTCAAATGATTTCATTCAATACTCGTGTTTCACTTAATGATGCGTTTACCCTCAAATTTCTCTCTTATATTTCTTATGAAACTTAAGTTATTAAATATCAAATTAGACTCAATATGACATAAATCAAGCAAAATTAAACTTAAACTTGACTTTAAAAATTAAAAAAAAATGCAACAAATAAAGATGATATCAAAATAAGACGAAAATAAGAAAATTTGAAATAAGTGTTTAACCCACCTCAAATGCAACTTTAAATTATTCATAATTGAAATTTGGCAAAGTTTTGAATTTGGAATCAAAATAATGAATTGGAATGATTTTAGGCCAAATTGAATTCAACTTTGATCAATCATATTTTAATCATAATTCACAACTCTTTTTCTTTTGCTTTTTTTCTCTTTTTTCTCCTTATATGTATAATGCTAATGGCCAAATTGAAAAAAATAACTCAAATTGGTATGAAAATAATAGATTTACCATAAACAAAAATAAAAAATGAATTTTGATGTGTTTTAAGAATGAAAACCGAATTGAAGGTATAATAAAAATGAAAGAAACAAGGAAAATGAATTTAAAAGAAAACAATTGATAATTAAATGTAAACACAAGGAATAATAAAGGTACACACTTGATTAATGAGTCAAACCTCTGATACCAAATGATACAAATATTGTTAACTTGTACTAAACTCATTGATGTCTTTGCCAAGGATCGTTCATCAACCAAATGAAGGAAAACTCTAATTCCCATCAAGACTCTTAAATAACTCGTATCTAATAACATTGGTTATAAAGAATTAGAGATTGTTTAATATAAACTTAAGAATAACTAAGTCAATTTTAAGTTTAGATTAAATTATTTTGAACGCACCAAGTCTTCACTTGATAAATTCACTAAGTTCTTTTAAGAAAAAAAGAAAAGAATTGAACCTCACAAAGAGAATTTTGAATTTCAATTGATATCTAATGATAATACATGTTTTTATTGTCCTTTGTATAAGCAATACAAATTTTGGAGTGAAAAATAAGTAATACTAATTCTACTAAGATAAGAAAACTTAAATAAATTAGGCTTTAACTAGTCAAACCTTCTAGAAACATAATTAATACTCCTAAATAAGAAAAACAAGAAAAAGAGATTCTATGAGAACTCAAAAACCTTAGCCTCTATACTTACTACAAAATAGAAATAATTGCCAGCTAATGACAACTAAACGATAACTAATGACAACTAAGCAAAATAAGAAGATTTGCTAACTTTGACCAAGTCTTCAAATACTCTATTTTGAATGTACAAACACCACTTTCCACACCTCTAGGGTTCATTTGCATGAACACCTTTTAGAAAGATTCTTGGTATCTTATAGATTTTCTTGACAGCTTGTAGAATCTTTTAGGACCTTCAAAAATGCACTTTGTACAATTTGAGTGCAACTTACTCCACTTAAAGATTTTGACATGAACTCTTCATTTTAAGGGTCAGAATATGATAATAAGGTGTAGAAATGGTGATTTTTCCCTTGTATCAAATGTCCTCCAAACGCACTCAATTGAGCTCCATTTGCACTTGCTCTTTGATTCTCCATCCCAATCTTGATCTCTTACTTCATGAACACTCCTAATACATCCTTAAACTTCCTTATGCATGCTCTAGCTAGTTATTAAGTGGATCTTCATGCCTATTATTATGGTTGGTGCTTACTTGGTTTGCAACAATAAGTTATCATAAATGATATATAAGAACTAATATAGTTGTAAATAATGATTTTCATTTATCTACTATTATGTTGGTTGACATTGATGTTGTTCAAAATTGTATTAAAAAAGGATTAATTCAAACTAAATATTATGAAAAAATACTTAAGAAGTTACATAGTGCTAGTGGTTCAAGACTAAAAGTAAATTATAAATTAACTAATGCTGAAATATGAAATAAAAGATTTTGTTTTAAAATGTCTTTTATTTTGGTGAGATTTGTCTACAGATGTGATACTTGGTGTTAGTATAGATATGCCTTAGGGCCATTTTTGTATGTAGACATTGTATATTTATCCCTATGATAATAGAATATTCATTTAAATTAAGTATTAAGTTTATTTGAATATTTACCCTTAGTATCATGTTGAATGAGTTTATTATCAAGAGTTGATGATATGAGTGACAAACTCATTTGGTACATATACTGTAAATATTCATAGTCATTGGATTAATATAAGGGTAGTATTAATTCCTAGACTATCACCTCTATCTATTTTCCTTGATCGGTATGTGATATCGATAGTAGGAGGTAGTGAATCTCATGCTACTTAATATGAGATATCAGAATAGACATATGGATACTCATGTAATGGGTGGATCGAACTGTGATATAAGATTTATGATTGCATGGAAATTCACTTTTGTCAACAATCACAATCTTGGATATAATGGTGCATATGGTCCTTTGACCTGAAGTGACACGATCATCCACATATGGTTGGTTACCACTTACATACCTATGCTAGCCACGTATGGGTATATGGCGTGTAGGGGTGAGCAAAAAAACTGAAAACTGACTAACCGAACTGACTGGTTCAGTTCGGTTATATATAGGTTCGGTTCAATTTTGGTTTTCAATTTAAAAAATCAAAAATAACCGAACCGACCGACTTAAATATATATTTATTGTGAAAATATTAAATAAAATATATTAATTAGAAAAAATTATATATAAATATTAAAACTATAAATAAAAAATATTTTTAGTTATATAATTAAAGAATAAGCTTAAAAAATTATAAAATAATAAATAAAATATAAAAATTTTATTTAAAAAATAAAATTGGTTAACCGAATAACCGACCGAACCAAACCGAGTCAGTTCGATTAATTTCAGTTTCTCTCTGGTTTGGTTCAGTTTCGGTCACAATTCTTCCTTGGTCGGTTTTGGTGGTTCTTTGACCAAACCAACAGAAATCGACCGATGCTCAGCCCTAATGGCGTGTGGTGCCTCTAATTGGTTATATGTAGGGATGAGTGATCGGCCAAGATGGAATTCATTACCTAGAGTGAACCGGGATGAGATCCTATGCTAAGTTATTCTTGATGAATAAGTACCTGGCCAGGTCACACTCGACTTACCCGAAAAGAGTTTCGGTGCTAGAAAGAGTTTCGGTGCTAGAAAGAGTTTCTAGTAGAATTCGTGTTTTATCGAGAATTGAACTTAAGACGATGTCATATGATTGAGGAAATTAGAGTTTGACTAAACCATGACTCTAGCCAATATCGGGATCTTGTAATGAAAGGACATTTAGTGCACAATAATTGTGTTCAATGGTTCTTATGGATCTACATATAGCATTCATTTCAGTTTAGGTAGTCGTGACATCTATATTAGGGGTCACTCACGACTTATGGGAACTAAATGTGATTAATTAGGATTTTTAAATTTAGTATGGAAAGGTGTTTCCATGATATTAAGTGTTAATATTATTTTCCATTTCCATTTAGACTTGAACCTAGTAACTCACACACATAAAGGTTGCACTTGTGAAAATATTAATTTGATTATTAATTAAAGAGTTTAATTAATTAATTTAATTAATTGGTTTGGATTTGCACATATGCGGAGATTTAGCATATCCCAAAATTTAAATTCAAAGATTAGAACTTAATTGTAATTAAATAAATATTTAGTTTGGACTTAATTTAATATGTGATGTTAAGTTCAAGGACTAAATTAATATTTGCCTCCTAATGTATTCACATATGGGCCATGAGATGGACCATATATATTGATAAAGATGGACTTGATATGGACTTAGCATGGGCTTTAATTAAAGAGTTGAAATTAGCCCATAAGTTATCTATTGGTATGGAGTGGGCCCTCTCTAAGTATAGAGAAACCCATATGTCTATAACCTTAGCCTATATCCATTAAGTGTTAATGAAATTAAGGTTAAGGTTATCCATGTAACCAAACACAACCCACTCACTTGTAAAGCAAAACCATGCATATAGATTGAGTATGAGATACTTAATCTATAAAATTCATGTAGCTTGAGTGTGAGACATTCAAGTTATAGCAATGCATGTGGCTTGAGTGTGAGACACTCAAGCTATAGTAATGCATATGGCTTGAGTATGAGATACTCAAGCTATTATCAAATTGGTTTTTGTTGATAGTTAGTGGTGAGTGTAGAGACAACCAACTAACTAATTCAAATGTACATTTTGAGAGCAAAATTAATATTCTTACACAAGAGAGAAAAGGATTGAGAGTGTCTTCTTCCTTCTTCTTCTTCATGTGTAGAGAATTGATATATACACAAGAGTTTTATGCTTTCAAATTAAGGCCATTGGTGTACAAGAGTTGTACAAGACCATATCCATCATCTATTGGAGGTTGCATCTTTGTTCCATACATTCAAGCTTGGAATGGCTCTAACAAGCTCTTGGGTCAAAGAAGAGAGGCTTGTGGGTAGAGCTTCACCATTCTTGAAGATCATCCTTATGCAACTTGTGTATTTCAAGCTAAAGGTTTCACATTTGGAGAGCTAAGAGTTTGTAGATCAACATTAACCAAAGCTTGTCAAGCGTGCTACCAACTTGGAGTTTTGTAAGTGTTACCGAACTCTTAGTTGCTAGGTCTTATGTTGTGAATGCATGACTTGGTTGATTATTGATGCCAATATTGTCCTTGATGCATGTTTAGCTATATATTTTCCATGTGATATGATGTATGGGCATGGATGTGGGTCATTTGTGATGCAAGAGTTGTATACAATCAAAATTTTTAAATTCTGCATATTTTGGTTATTGTATGAACCACACCTCCTTCAAGTGGTATCAGAGCCATCTATCACATGATTTATATGCTAAAAATGTTGATAATGGCAAGTGTTGTGATTATATATGTTAATATTTGCAAGTGTTGTGAATATGGATAATGTTAATTATAAGTGTTGTGATTAAGCATGTGAATAGTTGCAAGTGTTGTGGCCATTTGGTTCATTTATAAGTTGATTTATATGCTAGAAATCATGATAATTAAAAGTGTTGTAATTATACTTGATCGTAATTACAAGCGTTGTGATTATACTTGATGATAGTTGCAAGTGTTGTGGCTATGCATGTTGTTAGTGTTGAAAATTTTGCTTGATGAACAGTGGACACACGGCTGTGTGGTAGGGTGTACACAGCCGTGCACTAGTTTTAAAAACCTCTTTGTCTATTAGCGCACGGCCATGCAACAAGTCAGTGCACTGTCGTGCACTGTTTTTGCACAGTTGTGCACTAGTAACAAAATGCATTTTGGATAATATTTTTTACATGTTTAGTTGACTTTCAAATTCATATAACATGCAAGAGTTGTATTTTATTGAATGTATGCTTGTCATTCATGCAAGAAATGATCATGGACTTAGTTTACATCTTTGGCTTGTAATAATAATTAAGTTTATTATTATGGTTATGTAATTAAGTGTTAATTACATATATTAAGATGTAAATTATTTACCTTGGTATGCCAAGGATTGAATGTACATCACAAGAGTTGTGACTAGATGATTGAAGAGTTCAATTGGAGGCCCATTCAAACTTGGAGGCTTGGAGGCAAGGCCCATGATGATGGTGACTAAAGAGGCTCATGGAATGAAGGATTTTCTTGGGCTAGGCCTAATTGTAAATATTCTAAGTGTTAGAATAGACTTAGGAAAGGCCCATGATCACTCTTGATTTGTGCATCCATATTGCATGTTCAATGTATATATGCGATATGTATATTGAAGCATGCTATATATGTATGAGGTATGTATATAGATGGATGTAGAATGCCATGCAATATATGTATGAGATATGTATATAGATGGATGGCATGCAATATATGTATGATATATATGTATTGTGAATGTTGGCATGTAATGTATGTATGAGATATATATATTGTAAAATGGCTAATGTGCAAAGTGAGACCTTAATAATAGACCCAAAAATCTTCCAACTAAATTTAGGTCTAGGCTCTCCATTGGAGCAATAACTTGCATGGTTTTGGGCTTATGTACATCGGCTATGGATATATAGGGGTGTGCATAAGGGCCAAGAGATTCATGTAGTGTTATTGTTAAGCATGAGATGTTGTGGGTGTATGGATACACTATGGGCCAAGAATGGCAAATAGGCATACCTGAGGTTTGTAGTATTTAAATCCATATATTACACTGATCCAATGGTATGGACCTAACTAATTCCAAAGGCCAAGAATGGTAATTAGGTGTACCTAAGGCCCGTAACATTAGGAGCTGGATTAATGGAACCTCACATGAGATGTGATGGATAAGAGTTATCCACTTAATGAGAACTAATATTCCAAGAATGGCAATGTATACCTGAGGGATACTAGTGGCCCATCAAGAACTCTATTACCCACTAGAAATCCATCCAACAAGGGATTTTCATTTCCTACTTAGAAGTATAGGATTCACCAAGTTAGTGGAAGACCATTATGATTAAAGACCAAATCTAATGGTGTTCACAATGACTACAACTAATCAATCTTATTATCTTTTATAGAATTTGATAACATGAGACCATCAAACCCACTTTCCATCATACGTGACAAAGGTAAGCGCAAGGCAAGTGTTGTCAAGCCCACGGGTGAATAACCAAAAATAAGGGCAAGATAAATGTTGTCAAGCCCAAGGCCACCGTAAGGGAAGAGCAAGGCAAGGAAAAGTGTTTCTATTGCCAAGGTAAAGGACATTGGATGAGGAATTATCCTAAGTTCCATGCTTATCAAAAAGCTGAAATCGGACAAGTTTGATGCAAAATCGATTAAAGGAAGGTTTGTTGGATATTCTAAAGATAGTTTAGGGTATTGCTTTTATCTTCCTGCTGAACAAGTTGTTGTTGTAAGTAGAGATGCTATATTCCTTGAGAAATAGTTTCTTAAGAAAGCTGGCAAAGGAAGGAAGATAATGTTAAATAAGGAGTCATCTAAAGAAGCCCAATAAATTGATCAAATGGACATTGATCAACCCGAGGAGCCTATTCTAATTGAGAATGTCATCATATCGACTCCTAGAAGGACTAGTAGGATATCTCATCCTCTGAAGAGATATGATTTTCTCCATGATATACAAGAGTTGCATGTTCATAAAGAAAGCATTCATATTAATAATCCTACTAGGTATGAAGAAGCTTTATGTGATAAAGATTCTTTAAGTGGCTTGAGGCAATGAGAACTGAAATAGATTCCATGTATGCAAACTAAGTCTAGATACTTGTTAATCCTCCTGAGGGTATTGTACCTATTAGGTGTAAATGGATCTTCAAGAGAGAGATTGGTGTATATGGGACGGTAGAGACCTTTAAAGCTAGGCTTATAGCAAAAAGGTTTCGCCAAAGGCAAAGGGTTGTGTAACACCCGCCTTTTCATATACGTATTTATGACGTATGTATGGTATATTGTGCATAGTAGATAGTGGCTTTATTTAAGTTGGAATATGTGCATGAGTGTAGAGAGAGACCTAACTATAAGGTAAGTTTGGAGTTAAATGTAACAATAGAAAGTTATGGGTGGTATTGTATAATATGTCCATTTCATTAAGGGGCTAAATAGGTATTTTGATGATATTTTGTTATATTGTTAAGTATTATTATATTTGTTATTTATATGATAAATATGAATTTATTGGTGGGTTGGACAATAATTATAAGGAACTTTAGGTGGCCAAATGGAAGGTTGTGATTGGTTGGAGTTTAATTTGTATATATTTAATTGTGAAGTAAAGAGTTGTGTAGAGATTTTGGAAAGAAAATGATGAGTGAGTTGGGGAGTGATTTGTTACAAAAGAAAGTTATGGACTATGGTGTAATAATCCTAGTTTAGCAAGGGGGTGTAGAGATT
>CATIWO010232905.1:0-10226 GCA_949673435.1 Macaranga tanarius | reverse complement strand
AGTGATATGTACATAGAGATGTATACTATTAAAATAGTTTTAAAGATTAGTATTTACTTATTGTAATATTATTGATAAGAGATTCTTTATTATCATTAAGTCTTTAATTATATATCTAAATATTATTAGTAGTAGTGAGGGCATGACAGCAACAGCTCTTGAAAACCATAACCAACACCATATTTCAGCATTAAAAGAAACAGCAAAATCACAATAATGATAACGAATTTACAGATTGAAAACAAATAAAGTCCAAAAAATAAAAATGCATTTTTGAGAGTCATCCAGCATCATCGGCAACTCCGGTTCAGCAGATGCAGGAGCAGAGGCAGAGACCTTGAGGGCATAGCTAGTGTGAGCAGCAAAGAGCCAAGCTGCCAACACAGGGCAGCAACGACTGTGGTTCAGGTCTTGATCACAAGCATCATTGATGTCGCCAAATAGCTCTACTGAGAGATCCCACCGACAAACCTGAGACTCGGTTTGGACAGGGAAGGCAGGGACAGTGTTGGGGGAGGAGGGGCTAAAGAAGGAGAAATTAGGGGAGGTGCAAGAAGGGCAGAGGAAGGAAGGAGGAGAGTGAGGATGGGACAAGGGAAGGCATGAGAGGCGAGAGACGGAAGGGCACGAGAGTAATATTTTTAACGTTAAAAGGTACGCTTGTAATTTTAGAAAAATTGAGGTAATTTTGTTATTAAGTTGTGTTTTTAGGGTATATAGGTAAAGACCCCTAATATTTATTTATACTTATTGTTTTAAAAAGAAATCTGATGGAAAAGGACATAAAAAGGCATTCTAGACATTTAAAAAGAAAAATAAAAACACCAAGGCAACAATCAACCATAAACCATAAACTCATTATTTACTGAATCAAACGGAAAAGGTCTTATGCTAGGCCAGCCAGCCATTAACTCCTCTTAATATTAAAATTATTTAACCATGGTTAAGATGGTGGTAGGTGAGTTTGACTAGTCTGGTTTGGTAGGCGCCTTCTCTACTCCTCTTCTTTAAACATGTTGTTGTTGCCTTATTTAACCTCCTCTCATTCAATCTCCCAAAACTCTCTGTGTCCAAGGCGCTAGCATTTCTTCCTACACCTACATTCCTACCCACCACAGCCTCACAACAACAACAACAACAACAACAACCTCAATAATTTTCTTTTCTGGGGTTGTTCGTATTTGTTGTGTACAATTCTTTAACTTCAGTTGCCTCATAATTTGGTGGTGGTGTTGTTGGTATTGTTGACACTTATCAACCATGCAATCATCAAGAAGTTCTTCCATGAAAGTTTCGCCTTTTGATCTGATGTCTGCAATCATAAAGGGTAATATTGACCCTTCTAATATATCCTCAGAATCAGGTGCTGTTGAGGTGGCTACTATGTTTCTTGAGAACCGTGAGTTCGTTATGATTTTAACTACTTCTATCGCGGTTTTGATCGGCTGTGTTGTGGTATTGGTGTGGAGAAGATCCAGTAGTCAGAAGTCTAAGTCTGTGGCTGTTGAACCTGTTAAACCTTTGATTGTCAAAGAACCTGAGCCTGAACCTGATGATGGCCAGAAACGTGTCACCATATTTTTTGGTACTCAGACCGGTACAGCTGAAGGATTCGCTAAGGTTATTAACTATATGAGATTGTTCAGTGTAATGGGTTGTTCCTAGTTTAGCTGGTTTTGATTGCTTAATTTGTTTTTTCAATTTTTAAAATTGCAACAGGCCTTGGCTGAAGAGGCAAAAGCACGATATGCAAAGGCAACATTTAAAGTTGTTGATTTGGTAAGTTTTGACTTGTTCTTTTTGTTGGAAATTTAAGCGAAGTGGTTTTGTTGTGCTTTAATTTTGCATGTTTTCTATTGTTAATTTTAGTGTTGTTGATTGAGAGTTGTTGGATTGTTGACAGGATGATTACGCAGCTGATGACGATGAATACGAGTTGAAATTGAAGAAAGAGTCTTTGGCTTTGTTCTTTGTTGCTACGTGAGTTTATTGTGCATAATTATTTAATTTTGCTTGTTTCTTAGTGCTTGATTTTTTTTTTTTGTTGACATTTTCTGTTGATGTGTTTCTTAGATATGGAGATGGTGAGCCAACAGATAATGCTGCCAGGTTCTATAAATGGTTTACGGAGGTAAATTTTGTTTTGATTTGTTATTTATTTATTTATTTGTCAAATTGCCATTTTGGTTTGCCCTTATGATTAATTAGTTGTATTTGATTATGCGCACAGGGAAAAGAGAGAGGGGAATGGCTTCAGGGCCTTAAATTTGGAGTTTTTGGCCTTGGCAACAAGCAATACGAGCATTTTAACAAGGTGTGAATTTTGGGGACTTTCTTTAGCTAGACAATTTTTTTTCTATTTTTGTAGTTTATTAATGTTTTGTTTTTTGTAATTGTTTTTTATTGGACAGATTGGAAAGGTGTTAGATGAGCTCCTTGAAGAGCAGGGTATGTTTTTCTAATATCTTTGCTATGTTTATATGGTTTTGACATGTGCTTTTTTCACCTTCACATAGACCATGTTCAATATAACCTATTGTAATTTCTAATTGAAGAAAGCATAAAAGACTAGTAGCATCTTTGAAATTGCTGACAATAGAAATTGTGCTTACTTGTACTCATCTTTATATGAACTATGCATCTCCAATATTTAGGCATATTTATATTTGATGTCCATTAGGCTCCTTGCATTATTGCAGACTTGATAGTTATAATGCAACTTAACTTTCAGTCAAAAGACAAAAGTTTTATTGTTTCAGTTCAACCATAGACATGCAACATAACTTTCATTCCCTTTTTGTTAAAGAATTCAATCTGTTCATTCTACAACTACTGAGCTTTAGATAGAGCAGCTGTGTTGCTTGCCTATCGAAGGAAAAACAAGCACACATTTGTACAAAATGAAGATGATCTTCTTGCGTTCTGACACCTGATAGGGTAATGGTTTTTTCAATGCTGCCCAGAGTAGATGTTCTTAAATTTGCTAATAATTCTCCAAAACTCATGTAATTCTTAAGGTACCCAAATATAGCCATTATACTTTTCTACATTTTTATAGCTTTAGCTGATCAATTGCTACAATATGCTACCTGATACTTCTCAGTTCATTTTCCATGTTAATTTTCTTTTAATTAACATGATTTGATCTTTGCATTCTCAGGTGGAAAGCGCCTTGTTCCAGTGGGTCTTGGAGATGATGATCAGTGTATTGAAGATGACTTCACTGCTTGGTAATAAGATCGTGAATTCTATACTCCAATGGCATGATTTTTGTTATAAGAGACATTCATGTTTCTCCCATCCCCTTAGTTAAGTACTTGCTAATTCAGGAAAGAATCTCTATGGCCTGAGTTAGATCAGCTCGTTCAAGATGAGGATGATTCAACAACTGTTTCTACCCCCTATACAGCTGCTGTGATGGAATATCGTGTTGTATTTTATGATCCTGAAAATGCAGCTGTACAGGATAAAAACTGGAGTAATGCAAATGGTCATACTGTTTATGATGCTCAACATCCATGCAGGTATGTTTGATTTATTTCCTTGGGTATATTTTGGTGGCATCTCAATTCATTACTTTTTGCCCTGTTCATCTAATTTTATTATGTTCAAAACTTAGGGCTAATGTGGCTGTAAGAAAGGAACTCCACACACCTCTATCTGATCGTTCTTGCACCCATTTGGAGTTTGACATAGCTGACACTGGACTCACGTAAGTCATTAGGCTTATAGTTATTCATAGAAAATGGCAGCCATAGGTGCTTCTGTTAAGATCAACTTGAAGAGATCATTTTGTACTGGCCGTCTGTTAACATTAACAGTTTCTTTCTTCAGATATGAAACTGGGGATCATGTAGGTGTATACTGTGAGAATCTTGATGAAACTGTAGAGGAGGCATTACAGCTGTTAGGTTTATCACCAGACACTTATTTCTCTCTCCATGCTGACAAAGAGGATGGCACGCCACTTATCGGAAGTTCCTTGCCCCCTCCTTTCCCACCATGCACCATAAAAACAGCTCTTACTAAATATGTTGATCTTTTGAGTTCACCAAAGAAGGTTTGCTATTTTCATAAGTCTCTTAATTGTATATATTTTTTATATTTTAATTACTTTTTATATGAATTTTCATTGTTTTACATATTGAGTAGTTGATTGTTCCAATGCTTTCTGTTTCCAGTCTGCTTTACTTGCTTTAGCAGCTCATGCTGCTGATCCAACTGAAGCTGATAGACTAAGGCATCTTGCTTCACCTGCTGGAAAGGTTGGACGTTTTGTTCTCAATTTAGATTTCATATATATATATATATATTTGTCTCATGTAGATATAATTTACATTTTATGGTTAAAACAGGATGAATATGCACAATGGATAGTTTCCTCCCAAAGAAGTCTCCTTGAGGTCATGGCTGAATTTTCATCTGCCAAGCCTCCACTTGGTGTCTTCTTTGCTTCAGTTGCTCCTCGTTTGCAACCTAGATACTATTCTATTTCATCATCTCCAAGGTGAATATGTTTTTCTGACTCTATATGTATGGATGTATGTCTATAGGAATATATTGTTGATTGGAGGATTTTCTGTAACTATTAATAATCTTTTATGGGAAAGCAAGAATTCTTTGAGAGAGATTGGGGTCATGTTTGCTTCATCATTTTTCTTCTGTAGAATTTAATTTATTTACCATCTGAATCTGTAGGATGGCACCATCTAGCATGCATGTTACTTGTGCACTTCTTCTTGACAAAACACCAACAGGACGGGTGCACAAAGGAGTGTGCTCAACATGGATGAAGGTATGTTTTAATTTGTCTGTATTTCTATCCAACTCGGTCTAGCACAATTTGTTTACATATAAACAGATATTAATTTAATTTTATTCTGTAACATCTAAGTTATTATTGTGCATTGGATTATTGTTTTAGAAAATTGTTCGAGTTTCAGAATTTTATTCATTAAATTATACTTAATATTGTTTTATCCTATGATTTCCACTCATTTCTCATTTTGTTATTCATGTAGAATGCTGTGCCCATGGAGAAAAGCCATGAATGCAGTTGGGCACCCATTTTTGTTAGGCAGTCAAACTTTAAGCTTCCTGCAGACACCAAAGTCCCTATCATTATGATTGGCCCGGGAACTGGTTTGGCTCCTTTCAGGGGTTTCTTGCAGGTTTGACTTTGAGATTCCATTCATCTGTTCCTTCATTGTGTTGAAGCTGTTGCTGAATTGGGATGCTTAAGCTTAAGCTAATCTGGTTTATTATGTATTGCTGTTTGCAGGAAAGACTAGCCCTGAAAGAAGCTGGCGTAGAATTGGGATGCTCCATATTGTTTTTTGGTTGCAGGAACAGTAAGATGGTAGGTCATTTTGTTTCCAGTTGTAGAATAGTCCTGTGGTTGTTAGGTAAGTGTTTGCACGGGTGCATCATACTTACAAGTATTTAACACACATGGTCTTAACAGGATTACATCTATGAGGATGAACTCAACAACTTTGTTGAATGTGGTGCACTTTCTGAATTAATTGTTGCCTTTTCACGTGAAGGACCCACCAAGCAATATGTCCAGCACAAATTGATGGAGAAGGTATTGGATCTACAATATTAATGGGAAATTTAAATATTCAGTGTATTTTTTTCTTAATTTATATCTCTGTTAATCGAAGCTTTAAGTTCAAGTTTTCTGACTGTCCAACATTTCATATGCATCCAGGCTTCAGATATATGGAACATGATTTCTGAGGGAGCATATATATATGTTTGTGGTGATGCCAAAGGCATGGCTAGGGACGTCCACAGAACACTCCACACAATTGTACAAGAGCAGGTATGTTTTTAATGAGTTTGGGACTCGTTGATGCAAGTTTTGCCACTTGTCACACTCACATGTTGGCATGTGCCTAAAGCTAGCCATGGTGGACATTATTTTTTGAGAAAAAACAAAAAATGGAGATAAAGAAGGCAACTTAGACTATGACCCACCAATGTTAATGCTTTGCACACAACGTTTTTGCTGTTGAGATTTTTTTTTTCTTTGGAATGCAAATTATTTTCTTCTATGCTTTGTAAGAATATCCCACATCCACATGACAATCTTTAGTGTCTTTTATCTCTCTCCTTTTTGCCAAAATTGATTATGCTCACGTACCCTTCTCCTTTTTCTGAATACTAAATCTGAGTGAACAATGTACATCCCATGGTTTCAATCCATTATAAAGATTGCCTCTTAGAGATGTCCTATTGATACTTTAAAAGCATTTGATAGCTTTCCATTGACTTAGATCTTTGCCTCGTCATTGACAAAGTGCATTTGCTGGTTGTTGGTTCAGGGATCTCTTGACAGTTCCAAGACCGAGAGCATGGTGAAGAGTCTCCAGACCAGTGGCAGGTATCTGCGTGACGTATGGTAATGACAGTTCTCGGGAGATGATGCTAATGCCGATAAATATTAAAATAGACTCCATAAAATACAAATGCCAAAGCCTTTAGTTGTTGGGATGAAGAAAATATATGGAATGATTACTTCCGAGACTTGGCGTCTCTTCCCAGGAGAGTGCCACTGAACATTTGCTAATAGCACTTGTGATTCTTTAATTTATGTATACATAGTATGATTAGTTATATATGAGTAGGCTTAGTTTATGAGCTCAAATTTTCTTTGTATGAACCAAAAATTGGTTCTACGGACAAAAATGATATTTGTTCTATTATATGTAATTGTTTGGATGAGTAACTATGAAGTACATTTTTAAATTTGGTATCTGAAATATAACTTGTCTGTCATCTTTTTCTTCAGGTTGATACTTAGGGGGTGTTTGGTTCTAATGAATTTTACAAAATTTTATGGAATTTATTTGTAAATTCAAATTTATGTGTGCTTCAAATCAATATTTGATAGAATTCATTTCTAATTCCAATATTTTAATTTTATGGAATTAGACATTACTAATTCAAATTCTTAAAAAATTGTGAGGATTTCTAAATGAATTTCATAATTTTAAAACTATACTTTTATAAAGTAAAAAATGCCCTTATTATTTTTATTTTCAAATTCTATATTTGTCTTTCCTTATATTTTTTTTTCTACTACATTATTTTTTTTAATTAAAAATATTATTTAATTAACTAATTTTTTTATTTTTTCTCTTTTTTATTTTTATTTTCTCTTATTTTTTTCTATGCATATTTTTTCTTTTCTTTTTTGATTTTTATTTTCTCTTTACTTTTTTCATTATCACATTTATTTATTTTCTTCTTCTTTATTTTTTCATCATTACTTTCTTTTTTCCTTTTATTTTTATTTTTATTTTCTTCTAATTTTTCTCTTCTCGTTGTTTTTTTATTTTTTTCTTATTTTTTTCTTATCTCTTTTTTTTTTATATATATATTTTATGTTCTTTTTTTTACCAAAATAAAAATACTTAATTTGTCCCATTTTTCTCATCTCATTATTTTTTTCTTATTTTTTATTCATTTTTCTCATGCTTTAGGTAATGTTTGAATAATAAAAAAATCATGACAACTATTAAACAAATATAGTAAAAAACTAAAGACATGAGTTGTGTATTTAATTAAGACTTGATTGACATAGGGTTGAAAAATAATTAATACTTTTAAAAATTACAACAATTTAATCAAATAGTTTTTTTAGCAGTGTTGCCCATGCTTCCTCTTTTTAGCATTTTCTTTTTTTTTTTTTCATTGTTCGAAATTTGTTTTTCCAAATTCTCACATTTTCTCATATTCAAAGGTCCTCTTTTTTTTTTTTTAGATACAATTTAAAGGTTTTCATGTTTTGGAAATTGTAGATTCAAAGCCTTAATCTCCTTTAAATTGGAAGCAAACGAGGACCATTGAATCTGAACTGAAATTAGACTAAATCTAACATGAGAATCATCCCTAACTCTCTTTTACCTCTTAAAGAAATTTGTTGTTTTCAAAAACTAGTCAAAAGTTGATAAAATATTGTATTTGCTGTTAATTTTGTTCAAAATGAAAATTTAAGTTTTATCTCTAAAATATATTTTTTTATCAAAACCGTAAACCTATTAATTTTTTTTTTATATACTGAAATTATAAATTAATATATTAGATTAAATCTCATAAATATTAAAGCAATTAATCTAAAAAATTTTAATTGTTGATAGGCTTCGGAATTGCATCTGTTCTATAATAAATAAATAAATAAAGTAAAAAGGACAAAAATTTATAGGTACAATAATATTTATTTATCTTGGAAAAGCGGAACCAGCCAGGAACCGGTAAAGTAAAGCAAAAGAAAAAGAAATATGAAAAAAAATGCTATGTAATATGAAAAAAAAAGCTATATAATATTTAAAAAGAAATTAAATGATCAATTTGAATTTTAAATAATCACATTTGTAGTTATGTAATATGAAAAAAAAAACTAAAAAAATACAATCTATTTAAAAAGAATATTTTTGACCAAAATTAAAAATTAACTTAAATTATAGATTTACACCAAACACAATATAATAAAAGATGAAATTCATTTCAAATGAATTTCATAAACTATTCATTTGAACCAAACACACTTTATTAATAAAAATTCATTTGAAAATAAATTTTATTTGAAATTCATTTGAAAATGAAATGAATTCCTCAGTAGAATTGAACCAAACACACCCTAAAGACTCATTATTACTTCGGGAATTAATGGTGTTCTGCTATAAAAGTATCAAGAACCAAGAACACAACGAATCACATAGCCAATCATCATCAATTAACTCAAAATCAAAAAATCATCAAACGTCAACTTATTTTCATCAGGTCAAAATAGCTATTTTCTGTAACTTTCTTGTTTAAGCAATTCTCACATTTTATTTGCCAATTTCATTTTTTTTAAACTTATTTTTAACTTTATCTTCTAATTTTATTAAGCTTGTAAGCATTTCATTAGTAAATTTTTTTTTTCTTTGTAATTTGTTCATTCAACAGCTTATTCTCATGTAATGACCAGTATTTTTTTTATTAACTTAAAATATGGATTTGAGTATTAATTATTATTTTTATGACATTATTGTCAAATGTGTATTTTATTTTAATTTATTTTATTTAAATGATGGTATTTTTATGTATTTATATATTTTTATGGGTTTGTATAATTTTTGTTAAAATTTAAAAGTTTAGTATTATGTTAGTAAAAATATTTTTAGAGAGGGATTTAATGGGTGAAATAGTTTTTACTTTTATTATTATATTATATTATTTTATATAATTATTTTATTCTTTTTCTTTTCTTTTTCTTTCCTTTTCTTTTTCTTCTTCTTCCTCACGCTGCCACCACCCGCACCTGCACCAGCCATTGCCACCAGCCACTCTCTGCCGCCTGCCAGCAACTCCAGACGCCTCCAGTAGCCCTCCCAACTCCGGCCAGCCTTCCTCCTCCCTCTTTCCCTTTTCTTTTCTTTTGGCCGAGAAGAAGAAGAGATCGCCGGTGCCGCCTCCGATGTCACCAGCCACTGCCGCTGGTACCAGTGAGCTCGCCATCCTCCGGGCAATACATATCTGCTGTCCGTTTCTTCGATCCACGCCGGCAACCACCTCGGTTCGAGTTATATGGATTTTTGAGTTTTTGGCTAGTTTTGTTAATTTGAGTAGGATTTAGACTTTATTGTAGTTATAGGTTTTGATCAGGGAGTTGAGATATGTCTACTAGTATTTTTTCATAATTTTCTGAAATCGTTGAAATTTTCGGGTTACTATTCCGAGCTCGGGTTACTGTTCCGGATTTGGAAATTTATTACATTTTTAATAAATACTATAAATTGTGTAGATTAAAATTTATTAAGGAATTTTATGAAATTATTTTTAGAATTTAAGATATAAATTTTTGAATGAAATTATGTTTAAATATATTTTAGAGAAAAATTTATATTTTATTGTCTATTCAGTTTTAATTAAATTTCAAGGTTTTTTTAAAACATGTTTAAACTGATTTTAAATAATAAAAGTATGAAAATAATTTTTATTAGTAGACTGTAATTTTAAGTAATCGGAAATAATTTCGGACAAAAATAAATTACTTTATTATTTTAAATGCTTAAATGAGTTCTTTGATATTTTTATTATATATTTAAATTATTGGAATAGTTTATTAAATTTAACAATAATTTTACTTATGAAAGTTTAAAAGAAGTTTTATAATTTAATTATTTTAAATTGTTGATTCTAGTTATATTAAAGGAGAATTTTATTAATGGTTT
>CATIWO010232816.1:0-10883 GCA_949673435.1 Macaranga tanarius | reverse complement strand
AAACTTTGAAATTTAGCAAAACCAACCCAATTTGATAAATTATTTATAATTTTAGCACAATTATAATTTGGTCAAAACAAGAAAAGTAAAATATGTATGTGACATATAAGGTGAAGTAACTAATCTCTATTTTTATAAGTTCCACGTCCACATTATCTAACTACTAATTATAATAAACTTCAATCTCAATAATTTTTTAAAAAATATAAATGAGAATGAAAATTTTATTTAATTTGTAAAAACTATATTTATCTTTTTTACTTAATTTTAAGTTTTCATATGAATGTGAGACTACAATAATAGATGTTAACTAATTCACATCACATGTCACATATGTATTTTTTTTTTAATTTGCAACCAAACCACAATTGTGATAAAATTGAATACAATATGTCAAATTATGCTAAAATTACAAATAATATGTCAAATTGGGATAGTTTTATCAAATTTAAAAGTTTAGTATGAATATGTAAAAGGTAAAAAATGTTGTAATTTTTTTTTATATCAATATGCCTTTAAAATATTATGTCGAATTTTTATATTTAATCAAATCACATTTGATTAAGTTCTTAAACCCTCTTCCTTCGATAGACATCCGGTATTCCAATATTGTAGCAATAAATAATAACTTAATTAACTCATTAAATTATATTTAATTAATTATTATTTAAATATAATCATTTTATATTTAAATTTTTTTGGACAATAAAAAAATATATATTATTAATTAAAATTTGGGTAAAATATAAGGAAGAGAGCAAGACTTTTGCAACATAAAGAAAATCATAATAGTGCAAACTATAACAAATAATCTTGCACTTACAAAATACATTATAAAAAGATGGCAGAAGAAAACATCAAAAAAAGAAAAAAAAAGTCACAAACACATCGATTCATCAGTGTAGCATCAAGAGCATTTATGTCGGGTCTGTGCCCAAAAATTTAGTATTATATTTTATTAGGATTAAACTGTTTAGAAAATAAGTTCGATTTGAAGAACTTAGTTGGAAACAATTAAGTTTGAGGATTTAGTTTTAAATTATTTATTTAAAAAAAATAAATTATTACCTAGGACGTGTTGCAAGCGGGCAGGGGAGGCGAGGATGACTTACCCTCCCAAAGCCACTAATTAAGAAGGAAATGGTTTTAGTACCGTATCTGGTACCAAAACAAATCAAAACAGAAAGAAAATAACAAGGCAAAGTAGGAGCAGAAAAAAAGAAGGAAATCAAGCAAAGTTCGTCTGTTCGTCTAAAGGTCGCACAGGAGCTAGTAGCGAGAGGAAGGAGACAATGATGTAGGTGAGTGAACTCTCCTCTTCAAAACCCTATAGTTTTCTATAAGTGATTTATTGATCTAAATAATTATTTAACCGATTGAATTAAAATTGATTCCGGTTAGTTTCGAAAATTTTGAAAATTTATCCGTTATTTTGAAGTGGAAAGGCGACGCCCCAGTGCAAAGGCATACGCCTCAGCCCATTAAGGCCCATTAGGTGACGCCTCTGTGGCACTAAGGCGAACGCCTTTATGCTAAGGCGATACACAAAGGCGAACGCCCTTGTGCTAGGATGGCACCTCTGAACTGCCTAGGCGAATGCCCATGTAATACAGGAGCGACGCCCTTATAGCTAAGGCAGCACCTCTGTAATGCACAGGCGATGCCCCTGTGCAATTTTAAGCAATTTCTCAAGCCGTTTGAATGAAAAATGTGTTTCTGGATTGAATTCTTAATACTGAGATATATTTATAATGTTTTGCTTGGATGTGACCAAGATTAATTTGAGAAATATGATATTTGAAAGATTTTGAGTATTTAATTATTAAGGGATTGTAGTAAGACTGTACCCAGGGTACAACAGGGTTCAATAAGATGTAAGACTGTGTCCGGGACACAACAACTCATGATACTTTATGTATCTGGGATACAGTGATAGGCCTGATTGGCTATTATATGATTATCAATTCAGTATGCATACTTGACCCAAACCTTCAATGTGTTGTTTGGTACCCACCACATTGATAGCAATCTGATTATATATTATAAAGTGATAGTTGTGATTTGATTATATTATTTAAAGAAATCAAATGTGATTTGACTCATGCAATTTGAATATTTGTGTTTGACTAGTGATTATGGATTTTATATTACTTTTATTTTCTGTTGAAAAGTTATTATTTAAAATTGCCGAGAGTATTTAATTTAGTTCATTC
Organism: Macaranga tanarius; assembly: GCA_949673435.1. Taxonomy (NCBI): domain Eukaryota; kingdom Viridiplantae; phylum Streptophyta; class Magnoliopsida; order Malpighiales; family Euphorbiaceae; genus Macaranga; species Macaranga tanarius. The sequence continues at coordinate 8,670 of CATIWO010232816.1, read as the reverse complement.
ACTGAGTGTTTCACATAGAAATACTCACCACTCTCTTTTGTAAAACTGTTTTATTTTCAGCTTAGCTACTGTACATACTGCATAGAATAAAAATGGCGATCATGTGGATAGCGCAAACCTTAGATATCCTACCTGAGGAGACAGAGATTAAGTATTTCATCCATTATGATCCTAATGCTGAGTTATCTTTTCGTATTTCTGTTGATCCTATAGCTACTGAGTACCGCACTAGCACGACAACCAGTGACTTTTTGGATGGTTGTCTGACAGTTATTTTCGTTGCCTTTGAGATACAGGTTAGGGTCCGGGTCATTCTAACATAGACTTAGTCCTCGTTGATGCCGCTGAAGTTATGTCACTTTTTACCGGTAGAGGGTTGAGCTTTAGGATAGTTGCTACTGTTTTTGGATAAATATGTGGGTAGCATATACTTAGGTAGTTAGCCTACCTTTACTAGAGTTTTGTTAGGGCTTTTGATCCCTTTTATTGTATCTTGTTGTATATATTTTTGATAGCCCTCCTTGTCTAGCCTTCTCCCCTCACCACTGAATAATAACTTTATATATTATCCTATACATGTATGTATATTATCTTTTCAGTTTCAGTGTTTGTAGTTGAGTAGATATATATATATATATATATATATATAAACTTGTCAACTATTCTTGTACGTATGAAAAATTATTAACCACTCAACATGTATTATTATTATTAAGCAAATAATCCCAATAATTATATATCGATAAGTTATGATCGAGTGATAAGAAAGTTAACAACCCGTTTAATTTAAGGCAGTTCATCTGGATAGATACTTAGGTTCTTATTAGAAGTGGTACCTTTCCACGCTGTCGCTTTGTGATGGACAGTTCGGGTTATGATTCTGTCCTACGTGGGTGCCAGTGGAGAAAGGTGTCATAATTTTTGGTATCATAGCCTAGGTTTAACAATTTAGGTGTGAAACTTAGACTCAAAAGCTCACATTTTAAAAGTTTATGGTTCTGTATTGAATTTAAACCAGAAAGTGGAAATGGTATTCTCAATGTTTTTTAAAGTTTAGGTTGTGAAATTTGAGATTTGGAAGGAATATATGTGATGATCGAATAATGATGTTTAATGATGTAGTATGTAGCGATTTGAGAATACTGAACGAGTTGATCTTAAATTGCAGGGAGATAAATTATGGCAAGAATTAGGGGAGGTAGTTTAGGTGCTCAAGGTAGACCTAGAGGTAGACCAAGAGGCCGAGGTGCCCAGGCAGATAGAATAGGTATAGTGGAAAGGGTAGAAAGTATGAATAGAGGTGAAAATATACCTCGAAATAGGACCCCATCAGAAGCCTCTGTAAGTAATGAAAGGAGTGATGGACGTACATGAGATACAATAAGTGAACAAGGTAGTTCGATGTCGAGAATGACGATATTAAATTTTAACGTACTAAGGCGAGCATGAAATGGACCGTAACCACCACCGGTGTGTGAAAATAAAGTTAACATATTACCACCAATGATATATATGGATGCTGTGGAATTGGCACGAATGATGGCCACAACAATGGTAGAAAGAGATAGGGAAAAATATAAGAGGCTGGAGACATAATTGAGCACGCAAAGAAATATAGAGCGTATAACTTCTTTGGTATGCTGGATCCAGGTCAAACTGATAAATGGATTAAAACTATGGAAAAAGCTTTTACGACTCTACAGTTAACTAATGAAAAAAAGATGGGCAATGTTTATAGGTTAATGTTTGAAAAAGCTGACGAATGGTTAACTCGAATTCAGAATCTCTATGGAGAAGCTTTGAATTGGTAGGTATTTCAGGAAGAGTTCTGTAAGGAATATCTGACTAAAAATTATCAAAAGGATAAGTTGGCTGCATTCAGTAATTTAGCACAAAGACCGATGATGGTGAGAGTACGTGGATAAATTTGAAGACTTGTATAAGTATGCTAAAGATATTTATCCTACCGAAGAGAAAAAGAGCAAAAAATCTTGAGAGGGTCTGCATATATCTTTGCGAGGAAAGTTGAACTTGTACGCTGGAACTACTTTTCAAGGCTGGGTTGAGAAAGCTATGGAACATGAAAAGCTAGATAAAGAACTTGAAGCTTCAACTCAAATCTAATGAAACCAGCAATCTGAATCATCACAACAACCTTGGAAAAGGAATGAGGATCGATGATCGAGGTTCTATCCTTATTCCAAGGGTAATGTGAGAATATGAGGTGGAAATAAGCCCCAGGGAAGTCAGACGTCGGTTAGATAACCAGCGGGACCATCGAGACAAACTGGTGCTGGATATGGCACACAAGGGAAAGACGCATTGCCATGGTGCAATGTATGTAAAAAGAACCATTCGGGAAGGTATAGTCTATTGAAAGTTAGATGTTTTAGGTGTAATGAGATCGAACAGTACACAAGAAACTGTACGAAAGCATCACCCGGAGAACCTTCAGTACAAGCATCTTATGCTCCTCGAAGTGAGCGAGGTGGAAGAGCAACAAGGGCATGGAGACCTACAAATAAAATCGGAGAGAGATTAGAAGTAAAGGAACCTCGTCAAAATTAACCAGGAGAGATGAGTACTGCAGTTAAAGGTGTACATCAAGCAAGAGTATACGTTGTTATAGAAAAAGAGGTAAAAAAGTCCCCAGACGTAATTACAGGCAAGGCGCATATCAATGGTAAGCTAGTACGCATACTTATTGATCCTAGCGCTACATTTTCATTCTTATCATTGAATTTCGTGATGCATGATAGACTTAGAATGAATGATTTGAATGAACCTGTGATAGTAAGCATGCCCATAGGTATATGTGTAGTATGCAAGAAAGTGTGTAGAAATATTTTATTAGAAATTGATGGGGGTAAAATGAAATGGGATTTCATACCCCTACATCTCGATGAATTTGATACTATACTCGAAATGGATGGGTTGAGCCATTACTGAGCTAATATAAATTGCTTTGAAAAGTAAGTAGAAATGGAAGGAAAAGGTAGAAGGAAGATAGTATTTATCGGAGGAGATAGGAAGATTCCTATTAAGATTATTTTGATGATGAAAGTCGAAAAATATCTTAAGAAGAGATATGAAGCCTATTTAGCCTCAGTGATTGAAGATCGGAAAGAAGGCACGAAATTAAAAGAACTACTAGTAATGAATAAGTTCGAGGACATATTTCCTGAAGATTTACAGGGATTACCACCAGAAAGGGAGATTGAGTTTGAAATCAAACTCATACCTGGAACAGCTCCTATATTACAATCATTGTATATGATGGCTCCAGCGGAATTGAAGGAGCTGAAGGTGCAATTGTAAAAACTATTAGATAAGGGATTGATCCGACCTAGTTTTTCACCGTGGGGAGCAGAAGGATGGATCTATTCGGCTATGTATAGACTATAGACAGTTGAATAATGTCACAATTCGAAATAAATATCCTTTGCCGAGAATAGAGGATTTATTTGATCAACTATAAGGAGCGAAAGTATTTTCAAAGATCGATTTATGCTCTGGTTATCACCATTTGAGGATCAAAGAATCTGACGTATCCAAAACTGCATTCAGAACGAGGTATGGACACTACGAATTTCTCATAATGCCATTTGGACTCACAAATGCACCAGCTGCATTTATGGATTTGATGAATCGCATATTCAAGTCATATTTGGACAAGTTTATGATCATATTCATTGACGACATACTGGTGTACTCGAAATCAAAAGAAGAACATAAAGAACACTTGAGGAGGATATTAGAAATTTTAAGAGTTAAACAACTTTACACAAAGTTTAGCAAATGCGAATTTTGGTTAGACAAAATTATGTTTCTTGGTCACGTGATATCTACTGAAGGAGTGTATGTAGATCCCAGTAAAATCATGGTAATTGTTAATTGGGAGCCACCAAGAAATGTAACTGAAATACGAAGTTTCTTAGGATTGGTAGGCTATTATCGACGATTCATACAAGATTTCTCGATTATTGCATCACCATTGACAAAGCTGCTAAGAAATAATGTGAAATTCATGTGAAGTTCAGAATGTCAACAAAGTTTTGAAATCTTAAAGAAAAAATTGGTTACAGCGCCAATATTAATGCTACCTGTCGAAGGAGGTCATTATGTGGTGTACAGTGATGCTTCAAAGCAAGGACTTGGTTGTGTGTTAATACAAAATGGGAAGGTTGTAGTGTATGTATTAATGCAATTAAGACTGCATGAGCAGAACTATCCCACACATGACCTAGAATTAGCAGTAGTAGTATAAAGATGTGGATACATTACTTGTACGGGGTCACTTGTCAAATATTCATGGATCACAAGAGCCTGAAGTATATTTTGACTCAGAAGGAGTTAAATTTAAGACAAAGACGTTGGGTGAAATTGCTAAAGAATTATGATTGCACAATCGAGTACCACCCAGGAAAAGCTAATATGGTCGCAGATGCATTGAGTCAAAAATCGGGTGAAAATCTATATCATATTCGCACGATTAGAATGCCGTTATTAATTGAGTTGAGAAAGTTAAATGTTTAAGTAAAGATGAATTTTTCTAGTGGGATATTAGCTACTTTGAAGGTAAGACCGATCTTAATAGAAAGAATTGAGACAGTACAACAACTGGATGAGGAAGCTAAAAGGCTGCATAAGGATGTCAAAGATGGAAGGGCGAGAGAATTGAGTTGCAGTGAAAAGCGAATTTTGAAGTTTAGAAATCAACTATTTGTGCCAAATGTGGAAGAATTGAGATGAGAAATTATGGAAGAGGCACATTATTCGACGTATGCTATGCATCCAGGAAGTACGAAGATGTATAGAACATTGAAGGAAAACTATTGGTGGAAAGGTATGAAAGGTGATATCGCAGAGTTTGTATCTAAATATTTGACGTGTCAGCAGGTGAAGGCTGAACACAAACATCCCATACGATTATTACAATCCTTGCCGATTCCTGAATGGAAATAGGAATATATCACAATAGATTTTGTGGTAGGTTTACCAAAAACCTAATAAGGACATGATGTTGTTTGGGTGATCATAGATCGATTGACGAAGTCAGCATATTTCTGACCGGTCAAAACTAACTACAATTTGAATAAGTTGGCAGAATTATATGTGAAGGAAATTGTAAGATTGCATGGAGCCCTAGTGTCAATCGTGTCAGATAGAGACCCGAGATTTACTTCACATTTTTTTCCAAGTTTACAAGAAGCGTTAGGTACTAAATTAAAATTTAGCATAGCTTTTATCTCCAAATAGACGGTCAATCCAAACGTACTATCCAAATTTTGGAAGATATGCTTAGAGCAAATGCATTAGAATTTGGAGGTGATTGGGATAAACAAATATCATTGATGGAATTTGTTTATAACAACAACTACCAAAGTAGCTTATAGATGGCACCATTTGAAGCATTATACGGGAGGAAGTGTAGAACTCCCATTTATTGGGAAGAAGTTGGAGAGAAAAAGTTGTTGGGGCCAAAACTGGTACAGATGAACACGAAAAACCTCCGTACAGTTCGAATGAACTTAAAGACAGCTCAAGATAGGCAAAGAAGTTATGCCAATCTGAAACAAGCCAATATTGAATATAATGTAGGAGAGAATGTGTTTTTGAAAATATCTCTGTGGAAAGGAGTGTTGAGATTTGATAAACATGGTAAACTAAGCCCAAGATTCATAGGACCGTATGAAATAATCGAACGCATTGGGCCAGTAGCTTATCAATTGGCACTACCCCCAAATTTATCTGGAATTCATGACATTTTTTACGTGTCGATGCTGAGAAGGTATAGAAGTGATCCTTTACACGTACTACAAGAACAACCAGTGGAACTAAAAGAAAATTTGAGTTACGAAGAAGAACCAATTCCGATCATAGCCAGAGATCAAAAAGAACTGCGCAACAAGATTGTGCCATTGGTTAAAGTACTGTAGAAAAATCACACTTACGATGAAGCCACGTGGGAACGTGAGGAAGATATGCGACATCGATACCCGCAATTATTTATATCCCAAGTTAGTTAAAGATATTAGTATTCTCCAATTTCAAGGATGAAATTTTCTAAGTGGGGAAGAATTGTCGGATCCGTACCCGAAAATTTAGTATTATATTTTATTAGGATTAAACTGTTTAGAAAATAAGTTCGATTTGAAAGACTAAATTGAAAATAATTAAGTTTGAGGATTTAGTTATAAATTATTTATTTAAAAAAATGAATGATTACCTGGGATGTATTGCAAGCGGGCAGGGGAGGCGAGGATGACTCACCCTCCCAAAGCCACTAATTTAGAAGGAAATGGTTTCGGTACCGTATCTGGTACCAAAACAACTCAAAACAAAAAAATGGCAAGTCAAAGCAGGAGCAGAAAAAAAGAAGGAAATCAAGTAAAGTTCGTCTGTTTGTCTGAAGGTTGCGCAGTAGTTGGTAGCAAGAGGGAAGAGACAATGACGTAGGTGAGTGAACTCTCCTCTTCAAAACCCTATAGTTTTCTATAAGTGATTTATTAATCTGAATAATTATTTAACTGATTGAATTGAAATTGATTCCAGTTAGTTTTAAAAAATTTGAAAATTTATCCTTTATTTTGAAGTGGAAAGGTGACACCCCAGTGCAAAGGCGTACGCCTCAGCTCATTAAGGCCCATTAGGTGACGCCTCAGTGGCACTAAAGCGCACGCCCTTGTGCTAAGGCGATACACAAAGGCGAATGCCCTTGTGCTAGGGCGGCACCTCTGAACTGCCTAGGCGAATGCCCATGCAATGCAGGAGCGACACCCCTGTAGATAAGGTGGCGCCTCTGTAATGCACAGGCAACGCCCATGTGTAATTTTAAGCAATTTTTTAAGCCGTTTGAATAAAAACATGTTTCTGGATTGAATTCTTAATACTAAGATATGTTTATTTTGTTTTGCTTGGCTGTGACCAATATTAATTTGAGAAATATGATATTTGAAAGATTTTGAGTATTTAATTATTAAGGGATTGCAGTAAGATCGTGCCCAGGGTATGACAGGGTTCAGTAAGACGTAAGACTATATCCAGAATATAGCAACTCATGATACTTTCTATATCCGGGATACAATGATAGGCCTGATTGGCTATTATATGATTATCAATTCAGTATGCATACTTGACCCAAACCTTCAATGTGTTGTTTGGTACCCACCATATTGACAGCAATCTGAATATATATTATAAAGTAATAGTTGTGATTTGATTATATTATTTAAAGAAATTAAATGTGATTTGACTCATGCGATTTGAAAATGTATTTGACTAGTGATTATGGATTTCATATTACTTTTATTTTCTATTGAAAAGTTATTATTTAAAATTACCGAGAGTGTTTAATTTAGTTCATTCACTGAGTGTTTCACATAGAAATACTCACCACTCTCTTTTGTAAAACTATTTTATTTTCAGATTAGCTATTGTACATACTGTATAGAATAAAAATGGCGATCATGTGGATAGCGCAAACCTTAGATGTCCTAGTTGAGGAGACAGAGATTATGTATTTCATCCGTCATGATCCCGATACTGAGTTATCTTTTCATATTTCTGTTGATCCTATAGCCACTGAGTACCGCACTAGCACGATAATCAGTGACTTCTTGGCTAGTTGTCTGATAGTTATTTCCGTTACCTTTGAGACACAAGTTGGAGTCCGGGTCACTCTGACCTGGACTTAGTCCTCGTTGATGCCGCTGAAGTTATATCACTTTTTACTGGTAGAGGGTTGAGTTTTAGGATAGTTGCTATTGTTTTTGGATAAATATGTGGGTAGCATATCCTTAGGTAGTTAGCCTATCTTTACTAGAGTTTTGTTAGGGCTTTTGATCCCTTTTATTGTATCTTGTTGTATATATTTTTGGTAGCCCTCCTTCTCTAGTCTTCTCCCCTCACCGCTGAATAATAACTTTGTATATTATCCTGTGTATGTATATATATTATCTTTTCAGTTTCAGTATTTGTGGTTGAGTAGATATATATATATATAAACTTGTCAACTATTCTTGTACGTTTGAAAAATTATTAAACACTCAACATATATTATTGTTATTAAGCAAACAATCCCAGTAATTACATATCGATAAGTTATGATCGAGTAATAAGCAAGTTAACAACCCATTTAATTTAAACCAGTCCATCTGGATAGATACTTAGGTTCTTATTAGAAGTGGTACCTTTCCACGCTGTCGCTCTGCGATGGATAGTTCGGATTATGATTCTGTCCTACGTGGGTGCCAGTGGGGAGAGGTGTCACAATTTCTATTTTGGCAAATGAGTAAGCCAAAATCTGATCTGGAGAGACTTTAATTTTGGATGATAAGTCAGACAAGTTCTCCTATATCCTCTATGACATAATAAGTGTGACCAAATCCATTTTGTAGATAGAAAATCTTGAATAATTAATAGACCAAATCAAGAATTTTCTTAGAAAAAAAGGATGTCGACTTCTTTTTTAGTCCTGAAGATGAGATCTTCTTTGCTAACCAAAAATTTTTCCATTAAAAAGAGCATAATCATCACAGAATAGCAAAAGAGGAATTTAACCATATATCTAAATAAACTACTAACTATTCTAAGAAAATAACCTAAAACTGATAAGAAAATAAAAGAAAGGACCAATATCTGGCAAAAAATGGTGAGAAATTTGTATGT